>CAUYRT010089134.1:0-12619 GCA_963574885.1 Lepilemur ruficaudatus | reverse complement strand
CACTGTGGGGAGCTGGCAGCACAGGGATCCCGCTTGGGAGGCAGCTGTGCCCAGCACGTGCGTAATTGCTCTCTCCGCCCTGCCTATCAGAGAACACGTGCTGGGGGAGGTCCTGGCTGAGGGTACTTAAGTGGGGCTCATTTCCCGTTCGGCGTCTCTCGCCATGTATAAGTCGTAGATGTGAAGCTGTGCCGATAAACCGCTGGTGGAAGAACTCCAAAGCTGTTGCGTCCTGATTGCTGGCAGTCTGGGGCGCGACACTACACAGCGATTCAGCAGTGAGAATGAAATAACGACATTTTCAGACAGGGACTAAGAGTGTTGATTATTAAGAAACCATCACTCAGAGAACCGTAAAAGGAAATGTTCCCTTAATGAGAAAACTGAACCCGGAAGGAAGGTGTGGGTCACAAGTGGCGATGGTGAACAAAACAGTGGCTTACGACGACGTTGGTGAATCCAAGTGAGATTTGACTCTCAGTGATAAAGCACTGTGACCACTGCTGACTAATTAGAGGAGTTTTAAATATAACGGTGCCCAAAATACAGTCTTCGTCCTGTTTGGGAGAAGAACACAGGTATGAACTTTCTTAAGTATTAAATCAAATACACATGTCAAACATTCTGCGGGCAAATACTACACTACTAACTATTAGGCCATTAAAGTGCTAACTTTCAAACCACTAGAGAGAAAAAGAAGGAACAAGGAAAATTTGAGTACTTCATTAAGGAGCTAGAAAGGTAGAAAAATGAAAAAATGTAAACAGAAGACATGGAACGTAATATTAGAATTAAGCCTAAACGTATCAGTAATAACAAGATAAAAAGACGGAGGCCCTCAATAAAAAACACAGGTTTTTCAGATTAAACTATTCAAATCCAGCCATATTATAGGAAATACAATTAAAACATAAAGAAAATTTATGACAGAAAATTTTACAGGAAAGAAATGCAAAATTTTCTACCAGGAAAATATTAAGAAAAAGAGAGCTGTTGCAGCAACAAGCAGAAATGCTCAATTTATGTGCTGGGCTCCATCCGCCTAAGGACGGGCCTTGTGCTTGCTCCAGGGAGGTCCAGGGGGAGGTGCGACCAGGCTGTGACTGGCTGCCCAGGGCCTTGCAGGTTGCAGTTGTCACGTGATCCAGAACAGGGGTGCCACGTCCAGAGCTCTCCAGGGCCACGCACAGAGTCGGTGCTCTGGTCTCGACAGACTGGCACCCCCGGTCTGCGTCGGCACGGATGCCTGGGCCCTCCGCTCTGCTCAGCCTCCGCGGAAGGCATCCTGCAGGGTTGAGGCGGAGGCTTAGCTCACAGAGAAGCAGCGTCTTGCAGGAATAAGCCAAACCTCCCGCAGGTATCACGGTGGGACTTGCATTCTGGCCTTGCTTTCCCGAGTGGGAACTGGAGCTCTGAGCGGACTTTCGCCTCCCTTGCTCAAGCCGAAATCCTCAGCAAGGTCCCCCAGCCCGGCGGCATGCTGGGCGAGCGCTGGTCAGGAGCAAGGAGAAGCAGCTAACTAGCTGTGTGGCCTCTGGCAAAACATGCACCCAAAGTAAGGTGATAGGACAATATAATTCCCAATGTCTCTTCCAGGTAATTTTGTGACATAGTGACTCTTATGAAGGCAAGAAAGTTTGGAAGATTGCAGAGAGTGGTCTTGGCCTTGAATAAGCCATTTAGCCAGTTTTAGTTACAGCCTGTTGTTTTCCAAATCAAGAGAAATGATCACCCTTACTTTGAAGAGTGGCTTTGAGAGTAAGATCGAAGATACACACACAGGACTTTGACACTTTGTAGGCAGGGCCACCACGTACAGTTGTGAAGGCTGTGCACTGCACAACCTGGGAGGTGTCATTTGCGCAAACTGAGAGGAAATGGCGACCCCTGGAGTTCTGCGACTCTGCGGCCTGGGTCACGGACGTTCAGTCAATCACAGCAGAAAATCACGGAGGCTTCGTGCCTGGGCTCCCGGGGCAGACGCGGGTGTGGTTGAAAGAGAGTTCAGCACGGAGGGTTTACGCTCAGCTCTCCGGCCCCAGCTCTGCGACCCTGGGCGGAGCCGGAGGCGGTCGTTTGACGTTTTGATCCTCCCTTCTTCATCTGCAAGGGGGAGCAGTAACACTCACTCACCAGGCCGATGCGTGGATGAGACGAAGTCAGGGCTCTGAAAGTTCCTATCGTGGCATTCGCTCCGGGAAGTGATGCTCCCCTGGGATTACGAGATGGGGACTTCCCTGCCCCTGGGGAGATTCAAGCCGCGACTAGGCAGCGACATGCGAGTGACGCCCGTGATGATAACGAACACTTAACCCTGCGCCAGGCTCTATTCTCGCTGACGCAGGCACGCATCCTACAAATTCTCACTAAACACCCCCGGTAGGCTGGGGATGCACTTAGGAGCTGAAGACAGAGCCGGGAACAAGACACAGCCCAGCCTCACGGCCCTCGCAGTCGGGCGCGAGAGACCGGTGACTAAACACATTGCTACGTCAGCAGCGCGAAGCAACTGTGAGAAAGATAAGGGGGAGAGGGGCCGGCCGTGCTACTCGAGGCGGGTGTCCGGGTGGCAAAGCCGTCCAGGAAGGCAGGCGGTGAAGTTTGCAGGCAGCGGGAGAAAGGGCGTTGCGGCAGCGGAACAGGGCTCGAGGGCGCGGAGACAGCAACATGCCCCCGAGTTAAACAGTCAGGGGTCACGGTGGGCAGAGCAGATGTGGGTGGGAGTGAGGGGATGCAGCAGGAGAGGCAGCGGGGGCCAGAGAGGCGGGACCTGGGGGCCGTCCTCGGTGAGGACGTTGGATTCCGCCGTCCAGGTGCTGGAGACCATTCGAAGGTCGGAGCGGAGCCCCAGGGTCCGGCTTACGATTTGAAAGTGTCCCTCTCGTCCCTCTGGCAGCAGCGCAGGTGCGGAGAGCGGCGGGGAGTGGGGCCGAGTACAGGTGACGTGAGCTGCTGCTTGGGCAGGGCATGGCGGGAGAGGCCCGATTGCCGACGGGCTGGACGTGGGTATGAGCAAAAGAGAGGGTGGAGGTTTGGGGCAGAGCAGCTAAGTGGGTGGCGCGGCCACTCGTGGGTAAGAGGAGCAGCTGGGGAAGGGCAGGGATCCCGGGGGTCCTGTTTTGGCCACGATGAAGTGAGGTCCCTCAGACGTAAGTGAGGATGACATGTGGGTAGCTGGAGATGGGCAGCTGGGCCAGGGCTCAGCTGAGACACTTCACAGATTACCTGCTTAGTCCCCTTAGCAAATTGTGGCACTTGCTCCTGTTACACCCATTTTACATGTCGGTGAACAGAGGCACAGAGATGTTAAGGAACTCGGAGCTCCGTGGGTCAGCTGTCACTCAAGGCGAGAGGACGTGACTCGCGAATGCAGCCGGGGAAGAAGGTGAAAGTTGTCACCGTCCAGTGATTGGAGACACTGGCGACTATTTGAGACGCAGACCCAGGGGAATCAGGGCACGTGTGGGGCTTGAATTTGGACTCCCCAGCTCACGGCCTGTTCCATGACCCCATGCCGCCACCTGGCTCACCGATGGTCTCTGCCACCGCGCTCACGCCCTCACCGCAGGCCTGGACTGCACCCGCGTCCCGGGATGGCGGCCAAGAGGGGACGCGGAAAGAGCCGGGGGATGTTCCCTGTGGCCAAGACCCGGGGCGAGAAGGGTTTCCTGAGATCCGGGAGCCCGCGAGAGCATCTTCCCCTGCGCCGTCTCCAAGGCAGGCTGTCTCAGGAGGGGCAGAGCAGCTGGGTCTCGCTGGAGATCTAGGGCTTCACCTCCTGTTTGGGAAGAAATTCAACCTGCTCAGGACGGGGAGGGAGATGCTCCCACCGGCATCTGCCAGACTCCCGAGTGGGCCTGTGGCACCAAAGCTCCGGGAGCAAGTAGTAGAAGGAATTCACCCGCCCTCCTGCCAGGCTCTGAGACGCCTTTTGTGTCCCCGTGAATGATTCTCCCTCTCACTGGCCAGCCATGGAAACCGGCAGCAAAGGCGCTTTTATTGCGATCTAACTCAGAAAGCTTAACCGAGTTTCGGCAGCTTTGCTTCATGACGCAGAAGCATAAACCCCGCTCTGCCCCCTCGGGCTGGGGTACTAGCACGCTTCCACCCACCAGCACGGCTGTTAAGAAGGGGAAACCGTCAGCTTCCTGGCGCGTTGGTCAGCTCCGCTCCCATTCCTCGCGCAAAGTCTGAGCATTTTCCGAGAGCGAGTGTCTTCCGTGGTCGACCTCGCCCTTTGAATCTGGAAGCGGCGAGGAGAGGACCAGTGAAATGTCATTCCCGAATAAAACACGGAAAGCCCCTGTGCTGGTTCCGTTCTCTTTCTGACCGCACCCACTTCTCCGGCAGGTTGGAGCCATGTGGGGCCGCGGAGGGGGCCGCGCAGGGGAGGGAACGCAGGAAGCCGCCGGGGGCGGGGGGAGATCGGCGCAGAGCCAGGTTTTCACAAAGCAGCAGCAGCAGCAGCAGCGAGCCGAGGCCAGGACGGCCCAGCCAGGCCAGACCAGGCACCGAGAACCCAGGGGAGGACCTGGCCGGGGAGTGGGGCGGGGGACGGGCGTTGGTGCAGCATGGGATGGCAGAGGGGCACCGGGCTGGGCATTTCAAGAAATCCACACAAGAGAAAGGAGGAGTAAGAGGAAGAGGGGCTGTCCGTGGGAACAGGGCTGGCAGGGCGAAGAGAGGAGCCCTGGCAGGCCGGGGCAGCGACCGCACGCGAGAGCCCCTGGCGACGTTTCCAGGATTTCGGGAGCCAGTTGACGTCACGTTGGTTGCTAGAAGTTGGCTACGGTGTGTCCAGACCACAGAAATTGGTGAATGCTGCAGACCTGGGTGCCTGCCCAGCCCCCCGATACCCGCAGTGGCCGGTCGTTGAAGTTCACCAGCCCCCGCCAGCTGCCAAGCTCTTAGGCTCCTGCAGCTTGAAATCCAGTGATCTGAAGGACCCAGCTCAATCTCTTAGATCCCAAACCGCCCGGCCTCCCCTTCCCTCCCCTCTGCGTTCCCAATGGCTGCACCCAAGAGTATCCCGGAGGCACCTGCCACCTGCCCCCGTGATTCCCTTGTGGGGACTCCCTGTACAGGGAGGAGTAGCGATCACAGCCTGGACTGGCAGTTCCCCAAGGAGGGGGTCTCCAGACCAGCAGCGCCAACATCACCCAGGGACTTGTTAGAAATTTGGATTGTCGGGCTCCCCCCAGACCTGCTGAATCAGACACTCTGGGAGGGAGGCCCAGAAATCTGTGGTTTATTAGCAACCTGCTTCCAGGGGACCCCGAGACTTGCTTGACTTTGAGAACCGCTGGGCCGGGTAGTGGCGGTGGGGGCTGGGTCCCACCTGTGACCCGAGACAATGAATCTAAAACCGAGTCGCTGCGTCTGAGCAGGGAGGATCGTACAAGGGGTGGGAAGTGGGGAGCGGCATGTCCAAGCCAACGGGTCGGCATAAGGTTTTGGGCCATGCGAAGGACGGGCAGGCTTGGCGATCCATCCCAGGTGGCTGGGCCACGGCGGAGTTCACGAATCCACCCACCCGCCACTTACTGACGACTCGTTTGCCGTACAACCATCTAGAGGGACGCCCTTTATTCGAGGGTTCTGTGTGTCGGAAAAGCAGGAGTGAGTGACCCGCCTTCTCCACTGACAAAAATCACGCACGTTCTGGAGGGAGACAGGCAAACGTGGTCACGGTGCTGGGGGACGGGAAGTGACATTGAGTGACAAGCGCCCTCTGGACTCAGAGGTGAGGGGAGCCACCCACGTGCCTGGCCCCGCTGGGAAACCTTTCGTACAAATTGTATCATTTACGTCTTATAAGTAACCCTCCCGGCCAGGACTCACCCGTGACGTGGAGACGGAAACCCAGGCGCAGGGAAAGCGAGTGACTTTTCCAGGCACGCTCAGTCTGTCGACAGCAGGGCCAGCCTCGAATCCAGGTTTTCCAAAGTTAGTTCTAGTTCCCTGCTCTCTGTGCAACTGGGGCCCGAAGGATTGGACGTTTCCAGATCTTCTCAGCGTCTTTCCCGTGGCTCGCGGCGCGAGTGTAAACAGAGATCAGACACGACCGTGCCGAGCCTTTCGCTGTGGCCTGAGGACCTCTCAGAGGGACAGCCCTGCCATTTCCCACCAAGACATTTCTCCCTCTTCTCGAGAAATGCAAAGAGGAAGTGGACCTTGGTCTTCAAAATTAAACTTAAAGGGATAAATTCTGCCCCTGGGACCCCCTTCCGAGAACCTGTGGCCTGGTGTCCTTTCCTCGGACTTGTTTGTAAAGACAGGGATCACCTCCCGCCTGTGTTTTTCTGGGGTGGGCGCGATTTCTGGGGCAAGAGCAGTGGTTTAAGTACACGGTGGCACCCCCGAACGGTAGAATTGTATTTTCACGCAGATTTATGGGAGAATGGTTTTCTGTTAAAATTTCTGTTTCATGGTGGCGTGGTGGGCACATGTACCAAGTGGACCCAGGGTGTCTTATTTGATATCCAGTAATATCCCTGCTGCGACACGCGGGAAGAACACGGGTGCAGGCGGCTGACCCTACCCTAGTGGGGTGTCGGGGGTGCTGGCAGCTGCTCTCGGCAGCCTCGGTGAAGAGCGTACGTCACTAACCTGTTTATAAGAAGAAGCTCTGGCTGGACCACTGAGACCATTAGGGAACCAGCAGCCCAGGAGGTTTATGCCAAATAACATTCTTCCCTGCTCACTGACCCTCGACGTGTGAAGGGCAAGACTAGGAAGTCAGTCTGCGTAGGAACCACAGCTCGAAACTGCCCCAGCGTCTTCACCGTGGGAGCCTTCGGTTTCCCCACAGGCAAACGGGGCAATGCGTGAACCCCCTTTCTGGGTAACTGGGAGAGGAGCAGTAGCGTCCGGAAAGGACGTGAAGTTCCAGGAGCAGCGTGAGCACTCGGTAAGGGTTGCCTTTGTTTTCACGATTTCCCCCTAGAGTTCCCCATAAGCATTATAATTTCCCTCAGTAAATATTAACACGTGATGAATCCATCACAGTGGGTGTGTGTTGCTCAAAGTCAAGCTTTCTGGTTGTAGAATCTCTTCTGAATGATACCAGAAAACTTGAAATTTTAGCTAAAATTCAGCCTAGAAAAGGCAGAAAGCCTTTGCTGTGCCCCGTTCAGAAAAAGTCAATGTGACATTTTTCTCCTCTACAGTGTGATCTCTTGCTCTACATCTGTGATAATGAAGTTTTTGTTTTTTATTATCAATGACCATTCATTAAACATTGCCAAGCTGTTGCTAATTTTCTCTGGTTAACACCAGCAAGACATTGGCCTGGAAGACAGCAGCCGAGGGTCCGTCAGGTCCGAGAACGCAGACCACCGGGCGTCAGGTCTGCCCTGAGACCAGACTCCGGTTCTGTCTCCAGAACAGCACTTTGTCCTGTCGTGGGCCCTCCAGAGACACGGATTTGGGCAGAATCAGGCGCATTCCTGCGACCTCTGCGTGTGGAGGCCTGCTCACCGAGCATTCGCAGGCGGAAGGGAAAGCAGGGTTTTGCGTGCCGCACGCATGCCCGGGGCCGTCCACCAGTGAACGGCCGCTTCCGTTAGACACAGCCACGGCAAACGCGCCGGGCAGCATTTCAACCGCCCTGTTTCGCTTTGCCAGACCTTGCAGGGGAGGAGCGGGAGTCCCGCTCCCAGGGACTCTCGGAGGCTGGGTCTGCAGGCGCCGTGCGAACAGTTGACCTCCCGGTAGTGCGCAGAGAACTCACCGAGTTCTAACACGAGCTTGTGCCGTGTGAGCAAAAAGAGCGGCTCTCGCAACGGCACGGAGATGGGGCGGCCGCCGGGCTGACACAACGCAAGCCTGATTTCGCGATGTATAGTCGTGTTTTTCTCGATGACGGTCACAACCTTTGTTGAGCGTGTGCTTGACTCAGCGATAACTCTTTGGCTGCAGGCAGGGTGGACGCAGGATGCTTGGTGGAGTCCGGAGCTCTGAATGCCACCGGCCTCCCCAGGGAGGCACCGGCCGGCCTCTCTCCCCACCTCTGTTCCTCCGTGTGTCTGTCCCGTTCTTGTCTCCCCCCCGCCCCCGTCCTCTGCCTCTCCAGGGACAGGGCGGAAGGCGGCTGCCACCCGGCATCTCAGTGCGTCTCCCCCAGGTCCAATCAGCTGGGGCCCTGCGGCCGGGCCTCGCAAACAACGAGGGGAAGTTTCGGGGAAAGTGAGTCACACGTGGGTGAGACACCCCCGTCGTGCAAAGCACCAGGTCAGCACGTAGCGGGGACGTGCGGGATGTAGGCTTTGCTGCCCAGAAACTCGGGGTTCAGTAAGAGGAGCAGGTCTAGCTGTGCAGGTGGCCACGGCGATGGCGGAACACAGTTGTTCCTGACGCGGTGGCACAGTTCGCTGCTATGGGAGGTCCAAGGGCAAAGGCTCAGCTTCTGGTTGGGAAGGGAGGGGAGTTTACGGAAGAAATGGAAATGGGCTGAGCATGGAAGGAAAGCGTCAGCCCGCGTGGGAACGAGACAGAGCTCCAGACCCCGGGTGAAGGAAAGCTAAGGGACAGGCAGATAGCGACCGCGAGACCAAGCACAGGACAGGCCTGGGTGCCAGCAAGGAACCGAGGCGAGCAGCGCAGAGCAAAAGCTGGAGGAGTCTGTCCTGCGGGTTCCCTGTTGTGATGTGCGCAGGGCGGGCTGGGGTCCCCCCCAGGTCTGGCTGTGCAGAGCTACCCAGCGCCACCCCAGGCACATCGCCAACCAGCCACTCACGGCCTCGCCCCACAGCAGCCATGCCCATGCCATTGCTGTTCTGGCTAAATTTACGTCTACTGAGCCGTTGGCCGTGTGCCAGGCACGGTGCTGCCTGTATTATCCCAATATGTCCACAATAAGCAATGACATGGGTGTCATTATTCCCAGTTTGCATATGAGGAAACTGAGGCTCAGAGAGGTGGAGCAGACTGCTTAGGGTTGCACAGCAAGAAGCGGCAGGTGCAGGTGTGTGTGACGCCAACGCCTGTCACTGTAACTACTCTGGTGCTTGTCCTCCATGTGTTCTTTTAACTCGCACCCGGATGGCCACAGAACTAGCATCTGACGTGTCAGATTTTCTGCCTGTGCTACGACAATGACCTATAACTGCAGACCACCTCCCGTGGCGGGGGAGGGGCTGAGGGTGGTGAATCCATGCAAATTCCTAGAAAAAGTCCACTGCAGAATAAAAGACAGACCAAGCCTAAAAAAAACTCCATCAGTTTTTTTTTTTTTTGTCCACTTTTTGTCTTTTGGGTTCTGAACTCTTGAAATTGCTCTGGCTGCCTGTTTTCATTTGCAGAACCTCTCACTATAGCGTTATAGCTTTGACGACTGCTTTCCAAAGCAGAAGAGCATCTATATTTAGCACCGAAGGTCAAAAAGAAGCCTCTAAATAGGAAAATATGTGTGCTTAAGCTTTTGCCTCATTTAAATATGAGGATAAATCTGAGCCCCCTGGTGTCAACAAGTCCAACCTCGTAAATTAGAAACAACCACAGTAAATGCATCAGGCAGCATTTAAACTACCCTTTGTTTTTTTTTTATTTGCCTAATTATAAAGCACAGGGCTGAAACCATTTGCGATGATTTACCCAATTTCCCATTGTCAAGTGCTGTGTCTCCGCGTGATGTGATTATGTTAATGCGCTAATTAAGTTTCGTGTCCTTCGCTGTACGTCCTGCTTCCAGCAAAACAAGGAGACGCTATGAGAAGTAGGTTTTCCTCGAATGTGGTCTGGAACACACAGGGCAAATGCCCCGTGAGAGCAGGAACTGCTGTCTTCCGGGCTGAGCTGCGTTAGATACAATCTAATTTGAACAATCGAACATATTTAAGAGGCTCAAAAAGCAAATAAAAAGAGCGTTGGAGCTTTGCGGCTGGCCTTGCTGCACTGTCAGAGCTGAGACCGCGAGCCTGCTTCTCGGGGTGGGGGGGCAGCGTGTTCTGGGGGACATTCCAAGGAGCAAAGCTGGGAATATTCTGCTTTTGTGTTTCACCCAAGGCCGCCTTTAACTCGAATTTATAGCTTCTCTATTTTTTCTTTCCCACTCAATTTGCACAGACATTTCATTACTCTGCATGCGGACACTGCCGCTGATTTTCATTCTGAAACTCTAGAAAAAGGCGGGGGGCCGGGTCTAGTCTGAGATCGTGCACGTTTCTTAAAAGAGACAGAAAGAGTCAATTGTTTCAATTTGCAAATTAGACTATGACGTGATACTTTGTTAATACTTAAAGTTTTAATTTCACGTTACTGAAAGAGCGCCTTTTGGATTTATTTAGATGTAGGGTTTTTTTAATCACAGAACACTCTTACCCGTACATCAGTTAAGCTTTTCCGAAAATTGGATCACAGAGTTTTTCTTTGAGTCACCTTCAACTGAGAGTTAGTGTCCGAGTTTTCCTTACAGTATCATCCCCTGGCCTGGCCTGGCAGGAGCGCGGCTGACACGGAACTTCTCACCGGTGTCCCGCTGCTGTCCCCAGGGCATTCTGAAAGTCTAGAAAGGCCGTGGGAAGGTGTTCAGTCTAAGGTGTGCATGCGTGAGAATAACAACTGTGCCACGTGACAGTGACTGGGAAGCCACCCACTGCACGCCACCTCCCGATTTCAGAGATGCGCATCCCAGAATCCATAAATACCGCGGCGGCATTTTCGCCCGGGGTTGTCGTGAAAACTGTGCTGGGACAGGGCCTGGCACTTGGTGAGCCTTCGACAAACCACAGCTACTAGCAGCGCTACCCTAGCGTTTGGGGTTGGCTGTGTACATGCAAATTGTTGAATAATTAAGGTAATTACCCCCCAGGTTTCCGTTAGCGTATTTTGGGAATGTGTGTCTGTTTGGTCTCCAATAAATGGAAAATTGAGACCAAAGTTTATACTACATGATGCAGGCGATTGAGGTGTGCTGGGCCCCAACTTGCAATAAAGGTTCAGCAGGTCACGTCAGTCGTGGTTAATTGAGGTCACCCCACCAGCGATGGGTCTGGTGCACAACCTCCCTGTGGCCAAGTCGTTGCTGTGGCCAGTCTGGCTGTAGGGCCAGAGAAATGGTCCGTGCATAGGGATTATTTTGTCATAATAAATAGAAACATTTCACCACCACACACCTACCAAAAAAAAAAATAGAATGGCTAAAATCCAAAACCCTGACAGCACAAAGTACCAAGTGCCAGCAGAGATGGGGAGGGACAGGAACTCTCGCTCCCTGTGGGGGAGGGCAAGAGCACAGCCACTTCGGAAGGCATTTGGCAGTTTCTTGCAAAACGGAACATACTCTTGCCATTATCGCATTCCTGGGTGCTTGCCCAAATGAGCTGAAAATTTATGTCCGCACAAAACCTGCGCACAGACGTTTACGGCAGCTTTATTCACGATGCCCAAACTGGACAGCAGCAGACGTCCTTCCTGGGTGAGTGGATCAGTCACGACCTGCGGTGCATGCCGGCAGTGGGATACTCAGCGTGGAAAAGAAAGGAGCTATCAAGGCATGTAAAGGCGTGGAGGAAAATAAAATGCATGTTACTAAGTGAAAAAACACAATTTTAAAAGTCTGTACACTGTATGTTTCTAGCTATATGACATTGTGGGAAAGGCAAACCTACGGAGAGATAAAAATATCGGTGGTCACCAGCGGTTGGTGGGGAGGGAAGGATGAGCAGGCAGAGCACAGAGAACTTTTAGGGCAAACTCTTCCTGTGACACTGTCGTAGTGGACACACGTCATCAGGCACTTGTCCAAACCCACAGAATGGGCAACGCCAAGAGTGAACCCTAACGGGCAGTGTGGACTCTGGGGTCTGGTGATGCCAGCGCAGGTTCACGGGTTGTAGCAGGTGCACCCCTCTGGGGGTGTCTGCAGTGGGGGTGAGTGTGGGCTTGGGGGGCACGTGGGAACTTTGTACTTTTAGCTCCGTTTTGCTGTGGACCTAAAACTGCTCTAAAAATCATGTCTATTATGTTTTTAAAGTAGAAACATTCCTAGATTAAAACAGAGAAAAGTCATGGCAACTAGAGGCAACATGTGATCCTCGATTGCACCCTGAACCAGAGTTCTTTTTTCCCATAAAGGACAATTTCAGATAACCGGGGGGAACATGAGTAAGGTCTGTAGCTTAGGTAACTCTGTCAATGAATATTTCTTGATCTGATAATTATGACTATGTCAGAAAGAGTCCATGCTCTTAGGAAATACACACGGTGTTTAGCAGAGGTGGCGATAATGTACCCAGTTATCTCAAATGGTTCAGAAAAAATAAAATGGACATAGAGAAAGAGCAACAGTGGAGCAAACGAGCTGAAGTGTTAAGAGTTGGTTGGCCGGGCGCGATGGCTCACGCCTGTAATCCTAGCACTCTGGGAGGCCAAGGCGGGAGGATCGCTCAAGGTCAGGAGTTTGAAACCAGCCTGAGCAAGAGCGAGACCCCATCTCTACTAAAAATAGAAACAAATTAATCGGCCAACTGAAAATATATAGAAAAAATTAGCCGGGCATGGTGGCGCATGCCTGTAGTCCCAGCTACTTGGGAGGCTGAGGCAGGAGGATCGCTTGAGCCCAGGAGTTTGAGGTTGCAGTGAGCTAGGCTGACGCCACGGCACTCTAACCCTGGCAACA
>CAUYRT010089133.1:0-70337 GCA_963574885.1 Lepilemur ruficaudatus | reverse complement strand
GCCCGGCTAATTTTTTTTTTTTTAATATATATATGTTTTTTTAGTTGGCCAATTAATTTCCTTCTATTTATAGTAGAGACGGGGTCTCACTCTTGCTCAGGCTGGTTTCGAACTCCTGACCTTGAGCGATCCACCCGCCTCAGCCTCCCAAAGTGCTAGAATTAGCCCAACTCTGATCAGTTCCACATATCCCCAAACATTGAAATCAGAGTACATATTTTCTCTCTGCCAATGTTAGCATCAACATTTAATCTTTCCCCTCCTTCAGTGTTGGCATGAAAATAGAATCTTTTCTTTTCATCCATGTCAGAGTCAACATTCAATCTTTTATTTTGCTAAATTGAGAGCCACCAGTGTATTTATTTACTTGTTATCTTTCAAATGGTTTCTCTCTCTTTAAATTAGACAATCTTTTGCTTAATGCTGTTAGTAGAAGTATAAATTGGTACAACTGTTTTGGAAAATGCTATGAATTAGCATTTCCTTTCCGAGCTATACACGCAATAGAAATGATCACCAGAAGACGTGTATTACAGCAGCCCTGTCTGTAAGAGCCTGAAAATGAAGACAACTCAGATGTTCATCAAGAAATAAATGGATAAATGTGTTATGGCATATTCTTACAATGGAATATTATACAGCAATGAAAATAAATGAACGAGAACTATACACAACAATCTGGATAAATCCCACAGAAATAATGTATATTGCGTGAAAGAAAGTAGATGCGTAAGAGTGTGCTATAGTTTGGATATCCGTGCCCTCCAAATCTCACACTGAAATTTGATCCTTAACGTTGGAGGCAGGGCCTGGTGGGAGGTGTTGAGGTCATGGGGGCGGATCCCTCATGAATGGCTTGGTGCCATTCCCTTGAAAAGAGCCCCGCACCTCCTCTTCTCTGTCTTGCTTCCTTCCTCTTGCCATGTGATGTTGCTCCCCTTCCCCTTCGGCCATGAGTGGAGGCTTCCTGAAGCCCTAACCACAGGCAGGTGCTGGTACCATGCTTCTTAGACAGCCTGCAGAACTGTGAGCCAAATAAATCTCTTTTCTTTACAAATTACCCAGCCTCAGGTATTTCCTCTATAGCAATATAAACAGGCTAAGACAGAGTGTATCCTGTAGTATAAATCCATTTGTATCAAGTTCAAAATCAAGCAAATTATTCCTCTGGTGTTAGAAGTCAGGATACTGGCTACCCTTGGTAGAGTAGCGATAGGACGGGGTCAGGTATGGGGTTAGGGTGGGGAATAGGTAGTATTCTATTTCTTGATCTGGGTGGTGGTTACATGGCCTTGTGAAAGTTCATTGAACTGTACCCTCATGATTAGTGCGGTTTTTGGCATGTATATTATACTTCAATAAAGACTCACTTAGAAAAAGCTATATCTCGCTAGAATAAATGAAAAGCCAGCCTGCAAGGCCTTAGCAGAAGGTAAAATAAATACAAAGAAAATGGAATGTTACTAAATTCTAGGTTTGATGGTGTTAACTCCTGATGTGAGGAATCTGACCCTAGAGACTTCTTCTTCTTTGTTTAAACAGGGACAGTAGCAAATGGTGGATGAGTGTTAAAAGACACGTTGGCTCCAAGCTGACTTTATCACTGAGCAATTGAGTATTCACAGAGAATTGACACATAGTCTAATGCCACGCCACCTAAAGTCACCTAAAGTTAGATGTCACCAACGGATGGGTCCCGTCCTTGTGGAAGTACAGCATTATACCTGCTGTGGAACTTCAGTTTGCCACCAAAGACTCAAATTTTTACAAGCATGGTTGGAATTCAGTCTGAAGTTCTTGCCAGGACCCCTCTTTCTCCCTCTACCCTAGGAGAGGAGGGGGACTTGCTCTCTGGGCCATTACAAGATGTATGATCAGAAAAACCTAGATGATCAGACAACCTAGCCCAGCCATTTAGTGACGAGGCAACAGAAAGAGTTTCAAATACAGAGAAACCATTCAGGAAGAGAAACTTACTGATCTGTTCTACTAACTTGAGCATCACTCCCCCAACGTGCAGGTCTCCGGACACTCTCAGCGTGATGTCTTTCTGCTCCTCTACATCGGGATGGTCAACGTGGACCACGAGCTCCCAGGAAGCAGATGCAAAGTCACTGGATGACAGCATGGTGGCAAATGCTAATGTCTGCAGAATACAAAGGCAGACACAGACTGGAATGTGAGAAGGAAACCAGAACGTGCCAGTAGACCCTGCAGAGCAAAATTGTTATTTTTATTTTATTTTTCATTTTAGCCTTCTCTTCAAAAAGCTCTGCAGGATTCCCAGTGCCCAGATATTAAATTTAGCATCTTAACGTTAGAGACAAAATATCTTATAAAAATGATCTCAAACCATCTAAATTTACATACGTTATTTTTCCATTCACTCATTTCTCCAGGATCACTTGGCTATGCATTTTCTTTGTCCACCTGATGTATCGATCTTCATGTTCCTTCTCTATTGATCTTCTCTGAACTATTCTAGCGATAGGCAATCCTTCATGTTATCTTTTGAAAAACCAACTTTATTGAGGTATAATTTGCATAATTATACCTCAATAAAGTTGATTTTTAAAAAGGATGTCATTAAAACCTTTATCTCTAATATCTCAAGTATATATATTATTAATATTACATTCCTTCCACAAATATTGACGGTATCTTCCTGTATGAAAGCTCAAAATATAAAACAATGCAAAATAATTCCCATTTAGGTCATTGTAATATGTAGTTTTACCTTAAATGCATATAAGGATATAGGTCATTAATGATTGTTGCCATGCATTTGACTTAAGTTATTGTTTTATTTCATATAAAAATTGATATATAAATGCATCTATTAAGTTTTTGGATACACTCTTGGCAAAAGATTTTGAAACAGGACTGAGAAACATAAAAAGCTCATTCTTCACAGTACAGATGGGGATGCGAACTTCAAACCCATAGTTTTCTCTTCATTGGAGGAGCTAGAAAGAAAGAAGCCAGGCAGTATCAAAACTGAAATGTTTCAGCGGGTAACAGAAACACCAGAACCCCAAATTGGCAGAACTTAAACAAAGCTTGAGGTGTCAGTCCTTTCTTACTTGTGAAGAGAAAGTTCTGCTCTTGGCTGTTTTAAACAGTTAAAATAAAAATAATTTAAATGACTATAATGAATCTTTTTCACTTTGCAAGGAGAGCTTCTGAGAAATCCTTGTTTTCATAGGGCCTTTTTCTGAGAAACATCAATGTACTCAGACTCCTAAGAAAGGAGGTGCACACAAATCCACCAGGAACTTCTTAAAATGCAGATTTTATTCTGCAGGTCTGGGGTGGGTCCTGCATTTCTAATAAGCTCCAGATGATGCTGGTCTGTGGCTCATACAGCCAAGTGAAAAATTAGCTGTACACAGGAAGCTAGTGTGGAAGGACACAGTTCCTTCCTCTAACCTACCCAAATCAATATTAAGCCAGGGACTATAGTGACATCTGAAGACCACTATTTTTAATAATAAACAATAATTAAATAACCAATGTCATATCTGTTCTGTGTTCATTTGAAACTGTGTAAGAATAAGAGAATCTCAAAATACACTACATAGATAAATTGAATACCGTAAATCTGAACAGATTTAGGACAGATTTTACGTGTTTGAATCAAATTGAAGAGTTCGAAAGTAGCTCCTTATGTTTTTATAGCCAGAAGCATGCACTGATGCAATGTCTCTATTCCCCATGCACAAAGGCCCAGGCAGAGCCCTCTTGAGTGAGGAGTGGCATGCAGGCCTAACTGCTTCGTTCTATCATCATCAGCTTCAGGTATCATTTATTACATAGTCCCTGGAAGATGTGCTCTGCGTGAACTATACAGTCTTCTGTTATCCCCTTCATCCTCTTAGCAGCCTTATTTAGAAATGCGGACACATAGGCTCAGAGAGGTTAGGCAACTTGTCTGAAGTCACACAGCAAGTTAGATGGTAGAGCCCAGATAGAAATCCAGGTCTTTCTAAGTTTAAACTCTTATCCACCACACTGGGAAACTATCTTGATAATGTTGCAATGCCAGTATGGAAGAAAACTAAAAACTTCAGGAACTAAACTCTCCGTAGCTTCTACTAAGCATTTCTAATTAAACAAATATTTCCCAGCAAAAAGACAATAAAGATATCCCTTTCATAGTCAAACTTATAACGTGGCACCGAACTGTTTGACTTTAAGATCCTCCCAATTTCTCAAATGCTATGATTTGAGATTGCAAAGAAAGCAACCGTTCTTTTATGGTGACCCCTTACTGCTTGTTTCACTGGGCAATCAGATAAAAGGTCTTTTCTTTTCCTAACCTGGGCAAGGAAAACACTACTCCTTTAGGCAATAGACGGTGGTTCCCTTACAACGAAATGCAGGCTAAAATCAGACAATCTGGTTTCCCTGCATTCCTTTCCTATCTTTCTGCACCTTCATTTTTGAGTGAACTTCTCATCTGCAGCAAGCTGTTACTTGTCGGGAAGAGCAGCAAACTTCAGCCGGGAAAACGCATCCAGGGAGACCAAAACAAGCAAAGCGCACAGGCACCCGTGAAGCGCAGCAGCCCTTCATAGAAAATGAAAGAACAGAAAGAAAAAGGAAGAAAAGGAAGAAAATGAAGGAAGGAAGAAAGGAAGGAAGGAAAAGGTGGGGGAAATAGTCCTTGACGCTGGCCCTGGAAGGTCCGAGTGTGCTCGGTGTCCGAAGGCCACTCGGCCTGTCTTTTGCCAGCTCTGCAGGGTCCGGATGGCGGTTGGATAGAGACCTGCCCCTTACCCCTATAACAGGCGGCACTTGCGGCCGGACTGAAAGTATTTCGCGCGGCCAGATGCACGGCGCTGGAGAAGGTGGTCACACCAGGACGAAATTATGTTCGATTTAACAGCCATTTAAGTGCAAGGGGCTGCAGAAAGGAGGCGGGCAGGGTGCTCAGGAGTCACTGTCCCCATCACAGCCTCCAGCTCCCCTGCCCTAGACCCTTATCACCCACCTCCTTTCCTGGAGCCTGTTGCGTCCAGCCTCGCAGACGTGCAGAACTGCGCCCCTAGAGACCAGCCCAGGCAGAGCCGGGGAGCGGGCGCTGGCGAAGCGGGGCCCCCAGTCGCCGCGGCCGCTCCGCTAGGCTGCGGCAGGCGAGGCTGGAGAGAGGGCGCGCGGGCGAAGCCGCCCCTGGACCTCCCGCTCAGGCGCGGCGCCCGCCCCCAGCCGCGCGCGGCGCCGGGTGCACCGTCCCCGCCCTGCGTGGCCCCCAGCGGCCCGGCTGGCCAGGGCCAGCGCACGGCGGGGCAGGCGAGGGCACGCCCAGCCCTGGGCCTGCTAGGTCTCGCTCCCGCGGAGGAGAGTCGCAGTCCGCAGCAGATTTTTTTTTTCTTTTTTTTTTTTAGAGATGGGGTCTCGCCCTGTCACCCTGGCTGGAGTGCAGTGGTGTCATCATAGCTCCTGTAGCCTTGAACTTCTGGGCTCAAGCGATCCTCCTGCTTCAGTGTCCCCAGTTGCTGGGACCCCAGGGGCGCAGATTTTTTAAGGGCAAAGGGTGGCGGAAGGGCTGCTCTGCACCCCGATGGTCCGGAGAAGCCGGGACGCACGCTCACCCACTGCGGCCCCTCCGGCGACCTTTTATCCGCCTCCCCGGGGCCGCCTGCAGTTTTCCGGGTTCCCGAGGCCTGTCGGGGACTAGCCCAGATGATTAAAGCCGCGCCACTTCCCCTGCCCTCCAGGTACACCCGTCACTCACGCCCCCGCGTGCGTCCAGGCCCAGAGACTCCTGCCTCGGGGCGAGAACAACTGTCTCCCTTGTTAGGAGTCCTGGAGCACCTGTGATCAGCGAGGGGGAAGAAACAAAAGCGATTCATCCCTGAGTAAGAAGGTGATGTAAATCCCCGCGAAGGGTGAGGCATGCGACAATAGAAGACCGGGGGCGGGGGGCGACCCAAGGCCAGGCCCCGCGGCGAAGTCCGGGCCACACCTACGGTGGCTCACCTCGGGATCACCGCCCAGTTCCACTGGTCACCTTCCTGTTGGATTTGCCATCAAAGAAAGCTGGGCCACCCAGGAAGGGTGGGTGACCTCGGGCAATTTACACAACCCTTCCAAGCCTCCTTTGATCATATAACACGCGTTTGTTGAGTGCTTACTACACGCCAGGCATGGGGCTGGGTTCTGACAATGCAGCGGTTACTAAAACAGACATGGAATTCATATTTTCCTCATCTGTGAAATGGATAGAGGGATGGAAAGCCCGCCATACCATGGTGGAATTTCATGCAGAACAATACAGGCGTTAGCGATTTGCATCGAGCACACAAAGCTTGAGATAACTTAAATTTTAATATAAAAAGTTATAAAATTTAGAAGTGTTTTTGCTTGAATGTTACCATATTCGGGAATTATAACCTTTTGAAAGATACTTTAAATTTAAAAGGTCAGTTGAATATTGTCAGCAAATATAGGATTTTGTAATTAAAATAATTAAAGACTGGAAATGGAATTTCCTAATTTGGTAGTTTGTCAACTATAGGAATGAGGTCAACAGTCATCTGGTCCCACTTCCTTACATGCCAACACCAACTGAGCAAAGATGCTCTTGTCTTGGGCAGAAGGTGTTTAAAGTTTGCTTTCCGGAGACTGCTCACCGCCACTTAGAACTTAGGCTATGTTCAAGATCTTCTGTGTGACTCTGAAGTATTAATGGCTCTATTTATACCAGTATGGTTTTTCATTTCAGTTGAAAATATCTGGATTATGCTGAAGAATTCAGCTGGTTTTAATCTTTCTTCTTGGCCGAGGGTATTTTTTAAGCTTTTAATTGAAATTATACATATATGTATACATACAGTATATACAGACAAGCACAAATCATGAATATATAGCCGATGAATTTGTACGAACGGAACACACCTGTGTATAAAGAGTGCCCAGATCAAGAAAGGGGACATCATCAGTCCCCAGAAGCGCCTTGGTGCCTTCTTTTACATATTACCACCACCCACCACCACCACCAAGGTTAAACCATTGTCCTGACTGCTACTCCTTTGGTGGATTTGTACTTTATACAAATAGAATCGGACCATATGCGTTATTTGTGTCTGGCTTCTTTTGTTCAACATTATGTTTGTGAGTTTCATCTATATTATGTGTCCTAGGCTTTTAATTTAATTTATTTTTTTACTTATTACCTGTTTACTGTCACTCTCATGACACAGGTCTGACCCTTCCCCAAAGGCTCTGGGTTAGAAGTGGATTAAAAAGTGTATTCTGGTCTTCACAATTTTAATAGAAAGAAACAATGCTCACCCTTACTTCCCTTAAAAAAACCAGCAGAATCAATGCCCTGGGTCTGTTATTTAAATAATTCAGACATATTCATCAGCAGTGAATGAGTTAGCTTATTTATTTACTCAGCCACTGTATTACTATAAGCTAGACACTGTATGTACTGAAATTACTCAGATTAACTAGGCACAGACTTTATCTTCAAATGCTAAGTATGGTGCTAAGGAACGGAGAAGAGGGTGTCTACTTCTGCCAGATGTTTGAGCGGTGGGGAGTATAAGACAAGGCTTCATCTAGGAGGTGATTTTTGAGTTGGAATTTGAAATACTGGATAAGAACTTGATAGTTGTCCATAATAACCTGCAGTTTCTAGAGAACTGTTTTAAGGTAGTTTTTTAGTTAGCAGATAGTTATTGTGCTTCAGGTAGCAGAAGGGTGGAGAATAAAAAGAAGCTGTATCTCCCGACCTTAAAATCTTACACGGTCATGGTACAAATATCGAAAAAATATCTGTTATTAATTACTTGTACATGAATAGACTGACCTGTGAATTAGTACCTTCAAAACGATAAGTCATGTCTGCATTATCCAACAGGGTATGAGTAGATTGGGCTGGATGAGAGATGTGGCCATATTCCGTATTCACTGAACACAAAACGGAAATGTCTGAGTGGAGGACCTTCGAAAGTCTCAGCTACTTTAACTCTTTTTTTTTTTGAGACAAGGGTCTCACTCTGTCACTCAGGCTACAGTGCAGTGGCGTCATCATAACTCTCTGCAACCTCAAACTTCTGGGCTCAAGCAATCCTCCTGCCTCAGCCTCCCGAGTAGCTGGGACTATAGGTGCATGCCACCACGCCTGGCTAATTTTTCTATTTTTTTTTTTAGAGACGGAGTCTTGCTCTTGCTAAGGCTGGTCTCTAACTCCTGGCCTCAAGTGATCCTCCTGCCTCTGCCTCCCAGAGTGCTAGGATTACAGGCGTGAGCCACCTCATGCCCAGCTAACTTTAACTTTTTAAACACAAGTGATTTTCTTCCTCTAGCACCTCCCATTGCCACTAGATGGGACCTCGAAGTTTAAAAAATTTTATATAATTAATTTAGATAGAATGAGAAAGCTGCTTGAAGCAGAAAAGGGGTGGAATTTTTTTTTTTTTAGTTGATGGTTTTATTTGACAAAACAAATAGGGTTACCTAATATTAATTTCTTTATTAAGGCTTCAGCTTATAAACCTAAAAATCTGGCAACTAAGAAATGACAATGGACACCTAAAATGCATTTTTTATTTGCACTGAGTCCTTAGGATACACAGAATGGGAGCTGTGTTCATGTGTGTGGAGAACGTGTTTTGCTCAGTGCAAAGAAGCAGAATGTGCCTATTACAGCTGCACCCTCCTTTCCAGCTGGATGGGTAACAAGCACTTTCTATGCCCAGACAAGTTCTGAAATTTTCTCCTTGCCAAGGTGGAGAGGGCGTGTCCTGCTGTATCTACAGAGCTGGATGAAGAAGGATGAGGAAGAGCAAAGAACAGTAAAAAGTCCTTCCATGGGGCCACTCTGGAGCCCACCTTTGAGGATGGAAGGAGCAAGAAACATGGCTCCTCCTTGCCTCCTGCCCTCCCTTCCCCCTTCCCTTTCTCCATACTTATATTGCATCCATCTCAACCAAAGGGTACAGGGAAGCATACAGTGATAATTAAATCTTCTTCCCACCCCTGATTACTGAGTTCCCTTCCCCAGAGATAATAGTTACTCATTTCCTGCAGAACCTTCCAGAGATCGTCTATGCATGTAGACTGTTTCTACTTCTTATGCAAGTGAGAGTATTCTATGCATATCGTTCTGCATCTTGCTTTTCTTACTTTAAAATACCTTGGCGATTGTAGTGGACATCAATCATATTCATGGCTGTCCATCATCCTTGGAAAGTCCTTTTTAATATTTGTGGAAATCTCTGTTTTATCTCAGAACTTGACTTCCCAACCTCCCTTGCAGCTAGGCCACAGGCCTACGACCTAGGCTCTATCCTTCAGATACACTCAGGCATGACTTTCATTTGGAAATGAGTGAGGTGCAGAGACAGCATGTACCTGGAATGTCATCTTTCCTGACGTGGGTGGTGGGCAGGGATGACTATGGTGGTGGTAAGTGACGATGGTTTCCTGGAGGCTGCAAGGTTAAAATCTGATGCAGAAGAGATGTCAGTGCCACAATACGTCCATACTTTCTATAATACTTGCTGTGATCATGGAGCTTTGTCTTGTTTGGATAGATATACTTTATTTTAATCCATTGAATCTACTGTTTTGAATTATCTCCATTTTTTTCCCCTTGATATTAGGCTAAGCTAAATCTTTGTGCATGTGCTTAATTTCTTCCTTAAGACAAATTCTTACAAGTGGGATCACTTGGTCAATGATTACGTGTAATTATAGGGTTTGGGTCTGATTGCCAAATTTACTGCCAAGGAGATTAATATTCTCTCCAGCAATATGTCAGAGCTTCTCTAACATTATTATTTATTGGTATCAGGTGCTGTCTTGTATTAAACATTTGGACTGTGTTAAGTGCTCTACCAGGCCCTTGGGATGCTGCTTTTGACGTATAGGTGAAGTTGGGTGAGGCATTTAACAAACAACTGAAAATAAAATAGATCATGTATACGTTTATTGCTTTATGGTTTATAAAACATTTTCATGTACCTTAGTTCAAAGCTTGTCAAACTGCAATATGCAGAGGAAGCACCGGGGGACGTTGTTAAAATTCAGTGGGTCTGATTCTGATTCAGTGGGTCTGGGCTGGGGCCTGACACTCTGGATTCTAGCACATTTCCAGGTGTTGTAGGTACTGCTGGTCCGCAGACTACATTTTGAATAGCTAGGCTTAGTTCACCTTAATTCCTGTAATAACTTAACGAAGTAGGTTTATTATCCCTATTTTAATGATGAGGGACTTCAAACTCAGCAGTGCAGAGCTTGTCTGTGGTGCTAACAGCGCAGTTGATTTGGAGCTTGTGATTTCATTCACTCGTTTCCTTCACTGATTTATTCTTTCAGACGCTGTGGATACAGAGGGGAATGAAATCAAGTCCTTACCTTTGTGGATCTTGCCTTCTAGTGGAGAAAACCAACAATAGGGAGTATGTAAATAAATACAGATAAAACATAATTTCAGGTAATAGAAATGTTTACAAAGGAAAACAAACCAGGACAAGGAGTTGAATATAAGCTGAAGAGGATGACTGAGAGCATGGCCTCATGCCTGTAATCCCAACACTTTGGGAGGCAGAGGTGGGAGGATTGCCTGAGGCCAGGAGTACAAGATCAGCCTGGGCAGCACAGCGAGACCCCATCTCTACAAAATATGAAAAAATTAACTGCTGTGGTGGTGCATGCCTGTGGTTCCAGCCACTTGGGAGGCTGAGGCAGGAGGATTGCTTGAGCCTGGGAGTTTGAGGTTGCTGTGAGCTTTGATCGTGCCATTGTACTCCAGCCTGGGCAACAGAGTGAGACCTTGTTTCTAACAAACAGATAAATAAATAAATAAGATAACTAAACCAAAGGGGTCTTCTGAGTCCAAAGTTTACGGCTTGATCCTCCTCAAAGGTATACAGCCATCACTCTTGCACAGCATTTTGTAGGTCATGTTTTGCTGTCAAATCCCTTCCCCGCTATTTAATTCTTACAATAACCCTGTGATAAGTTTAGGGCAAGGATTCAACATAGTGCAACAAGTGAACCATGAAAGCTTCTTGAACTAAAATACAGAGGGAAAGAGGCACCCTCATTAAACAAAAGGCAACTGGGAAAGGCCTTTGTTTTTTATCTAAGTTGACAAAGGAACCCCTTTGGCCTCTTCTTGCCAAGTTCACCCTCAAGGTTGATGGGGAAAGAGGATGGGAGAGATGACTGGCGGTGATGGGGGGATGTGTCCAGCAACACACTCGACCCTTTCGTCTCAGAAGCTTGGGTCTAACTATTGGGAGCCTTGGGTTGTTGGCAACATAGACAGAGTTGGTTTATGTTGCCTACTCTGTCTTAAAATGGTAAAAAAAAAAAAAATTAAAAGGAGTTTATGGTAAGGATATGGCAGTATGGTTCACAAAATCAAGGACAATCTCCTGAGCAGACTTTGGAGCACAGGAATCAAGGCAAATTGGGAATCCAGGGAGTGCCCTGGGGAATCTTCTCTTGGGATGAATGGGCTCCACCTGGTTTCAAGCTTCATGTCTGTTGTAGGTCGAATCGTGTCCCATAAAAAGATATACTGAAGTCCTAACCCCTGGTACCTGTGAAGATGACCTTAACAAATGTGAGCTCTGGCTTTGAGAAGATCACCTTGGTCCGTTTCCAGGTGAGGTGATTACTGGGACACTGACAGCCCTCAGATAGCAGTGGAGAGGGAGGTAAAAGAATCTGCTAGCTATTGAGTCTTTGGAAGCCTTTTAATTAAGTTCCCAGACATGTGAAAACAAGTTATCCATTGCTCATTACCCAGAAATGATAACCTTGTTAATATTTTGATATAAATTTTTCGGTCATTTTTTCCTCTCTATTTGTAGACAAATTATATATATAGAAAAGCATTTTTGACAATAAAAGGGCTTGATGTATATACTATTTTGTAAACTGCTTTTATTATTTAAAGGATTAATGTAAGCATATTTCTATCCCATTAAATATTATTAGTCAGTGGGTATTTGTTTACTGTTTGGAGCTACCATGCTGCTTGCTGAGGGATTTTAAAGAAGTGTTAATCAGAGTTCCTAGCATCAACTTAGCTAATGAGAGGAGAGATATATTAAAATTGGTATAGCAATAAAGTAACTAAATAATATATGATAACATTATAAGGTTATGGCTTGAGGAAGAGTCATGCTGCTAGGGACATAGAGTCAGAAGACTTGAAATTATCCCAGTGATCATGTTCCTAAAATGAATTTGTCATACAATCATTTTTAATCTCGTCTACAAAATGGGAATGAGGACAAAAATAATAATACTGACTATCAGGATTTATTTTGGGGATAAAATAATAGTAGCTAATAATGATTATCATAGTAATAACAGGCACTTATACAGATCTTGCCGTGTGTTGGGCACTCTTCTAAGAATGCAACATGTCTTAACTAACCTAACATCATGGCAGCCTCATGAGTAAGGACCCATAATATCCCTATTTTGCAGGCAAGGCAATGGAAGCAGTACTACCCTTAGATCTTCAAGAAAGCCCACACTTTAGAGGCCCCCTGCCGTGGCCTTCCTCTGGCCATGTCCATCCCACTGGCTGAGGAGTCCATTGGGCAGAGGAGACTGTCCACCTGGAGTCTGTCTCTGCCCTTCTAGACCTCACTCTGGGTACCTGGGACTCAAAAATTCCTGCACAAATGGCCCCAGGCATGTTTCCAGGACGTCTGTGGGACGCTTCCTCAGCCACTGGACTCTGATCAACCAGATTTCAACCTGCCCTGAGCGGTGGGACACAAATGTGTCTACCCCTAAGCTGAAAAGAGGGCCAAGGGACCTCACTTTGCTTCAAACACTGTCCGTATCCCCTCCTCCTCGCCTCCCTTTCTCTCGCTGCCCTTGCACACCGTAAGGCACATTGAATTTCTTGGAGGAAGGAAAGAGGAAGGATGAAAGAGAAAGAGAACGTGGAAGCAGCTTGTGGAGAACTGAACGACCCTACCCTAGGTCTTCAATATCACAACCTACTTCAGTACACACGTTTCTCTTCGTTCCTGTGGACAAATATCCCTTGCCTAGTTTTGGTCATTTTATATCTGCACAAAACCTCAAATCAGTCCGTCTTAGAAAGAGAAAAACAGCCAGAATCTTTTCCTTACCTACTTTGTATCTGGGACTTGGCTGAGGCTGATGTGCATGAGGTCACTCAGGTGTGGGATGGAGCCCGAGGAGAGAAGAACACGGTGGCTGCCAGCCAGGGCCTGAGGTGATGTTTATCTGTAATGGGTGCTCAGTAAATATTTAATGAACACGGCTGTCTGTGTCGCTCTCGGCAGAAAGAACTGGCGGTGCTTTACCAACAATGACCACTAGATGTCACTGTTGTCATGTCTGCAAATCCTATGTCCTCCTCACCTCCCAATTCTCCCCAGCCTTGGTTCGATTTCATTAGATTTACAACACAAATATATGCATTTTTAAGTCAGAGGGCAATTTTTTCTTCATAAATTCTGGAAATCCTTATTTTATGTCCATGTTGTCACTGAATTCCAATTACTTCTGTTGTTTTTCTTGCCCAATTGGGCATATGAAGGTCTCTGTATACAGTAAGTGCTTAACAAAATGTGAACTGAATTGAAAAGGGGAGTTTCTAGGGATTTGAGGAGGACAGTGTCCTTCTATGTTAACTTGCTGCAGTATTATTTATTTTTAAAAATTAAGTAAATGCCTTGATCACATCAGGGTTCTTAACCAAGTCTTTTTGGTTAATGTCTTTTTTCTTTCTTTTTTTCCCCCTAAGATTATGAACAGCACGTTTTTTAAAGTTTTTTTCCATGTATTTGTGATATTTTACCAGTATCAGAGCTTTATGAAACAAAAACAAAAACAATTAGATGTGGCAGAGAGGATGATAACCTCTGGGTGGATTTGGATTTGAATCTTGCCACTGTTACTGCTGGTGACAGATGGCCCCTCATCAAGTTACTTCTCCTTCCTCCCCTCAGTTTCCTCATCTGTAAAATGGGAATGATGACACATGGTGGGAATGTTGTGAAGATGAAACAATGTATATAAAGCACCTTGGACAATTTTTGACACATTAGCCAATTGGGGGTAGCTTATGATTGTCGTGAAACTCAGGGTTTTGTGAGGTAACGTGACCCAGAACAAGATGTTAATACTTCCTATACAATGTGGTAAGGGCAGGGCCCCCGTCTGGGCCTGGGGATAATTAATAAGGCCTCTTGCAGAGGTGAAGGGACCTCAGTCTTGAAGAATGGATGAGATTGGAGGAAGGGACCCATGCAGTACGGAGAAGGTGTCCAGGAAGAGGGAGCTGCATGGCAAAGGCGGGATGGTGTGAAACTTCTGGTAGCTTTGGGGAATGGCAAACAGCTCAGGGGTGTGAGGCTGTGATTTTCCTCTAATTTGGGTGAAGTCTGTCTCTGGAGAGAGGCTATAAACTCTAGCTCTGCTCTGGAGGGGATCCAGGGAGGTGGTCATGGATGTTTACGGTGTGACTTTCATAGGACACTTCTTTGTCCTCATGCTTACGGTCCTATCCATGATCAGGTGTCCCTCTTGCAGGAAACCTGTTTATACTGGCAGATACCTTGTGGCTCTTGTCTGACCTGTGTCTAGTTTATTCCTACCAAGATAGCCGCTCTCTAGGAGAGCCGTAGCTGGGAGGAGAGTTAGGTTTGGGTGTGTCGGTCAGGTGAGGCACAGGGAAGGCAGCGCAGCAAAACACGTGAAGCAATGCAAGCAGCTTTTATTACTTGCGGATCCCGGAGAGAAGAGGGCAGCAACCGGAAGTGGGGGAGCCACCGGAGATGCGCATGCTCACCAGAGTGGGGCGCAACGGAGAGAGAGGGGGGACCTGAGGGCTGAAGGCTTTACTGGGATCCAAGGTAGGTTTTCCGCGGGGAGTTCTCATGGGTGGGTTTGGAACAAACAGGTGTGAGTTCCAGAGGTTACCCTGTGACTCAGAGGAGGTCACTGTGCTCATCTGCACAGTCCACGTTGGGTACGGCGGTCTTTGGGGCGAGTCAAGTGGGTTGTATCCAGCTGTCGCATAGGGAGGCGGTCACCAGCAGGCGGTCGCCTAAGGCAGATGTCTGGATCGACCACACTGAGGAGCTGAGGAGCTGAGGTGGAGAACTGGAAACTGCGTCAAAGGTGACGGCCCTGCTTCTGGGATGAGAAAGTCCGGCTTATACTCAAAGTGGACGCCGAGGCAACGCAGGACCGTCAGAATTCTCTGCAGAGGTGCTGCCTGGCCAGGTGCTGGGTCTGAGGGGAGGCCCACAGGCTGTGGCAAGGAACTTGGTCTTTACCCCCTGCTGTGGGCGATGGGGGTCACCGACGAGGTTTCAGCAGGGGAATGACTCGGGTCAGATTAGGGTCTTGTAGGAATGGGTTTGATGGGGAAGCAAGTCAGAGCTCGGCCCTCTGGTGTGGAGGCTTTTGTGCCATCACAGGTGAAAGATGGCGAGGGACTGGGTATTGCTGGTGAGAGGGGTCAAGAGGGGTATTTAGTGGTGAAATTAGCCAGACCTGGTGGCATGCAGGAAGCAGTGGAGATGGAGGCTGTGTTAGTTTCCTACGGTTGCCATAACAAATTGCCACAAACTCGGTGGCTTAAAACAACAGAAATTTATCCTCTCTCAGTTCTGGAGGCCTGAGGTCTGAAATCAAGGTGTCAGCAGGGCCACGCTCCCTCGGAAGGCTCTAGGGAAGAATTCCTCTTTGACTTTTCTGGCTTCAGGTGGCTTTTGTGCTCCTTGGCTTGGAGCTGCATAACTCCAACCTCTGCCTCCGTTTTCACGTGTCTTCTTCACTGGGCCTCTGTGTCCTTTCCTCTTCTTGTAACTATCCTAGTTACAGGATCTAGGGCCCACCCTGAATCCAGGATGATTTTATCTCGAGATCTTAACTATTTACATATGCAAAGGCCTTATTTCCAAATAAGGTCTTATTTAGTTGAGGTTCTGGGTGGAAATGAATATTTTTTTTGGGGGGGGGGACACTCTTCAACCCATTGCAGAGGTATTTAGGATGATCATCTATAAGAAGCCAGAAAAGAAGATTGTAACAGAATCATCCATAAGGTTCGAGTGAAGAGTGAATGATGTGGGACAGAAGCTAATGTGGCAGTGACTGTGCAGCTGTTTCCTAAACCATCTCCTCTCCTAGGCACGTGGCTAGACTACATTTCCCAGCCTTCCTTGCAGTTGGGTGTGGCCATGTGACTGAGTTTCAGCCAATGGAAGGGGATAGAAGTATGTGTGCCACTTCCTGGCCTGTAGTACCTCCTGTGTATCACCTGCTCTCTTCCCTTCTAAAAGGCTAGAATGGAAAACATCCCAAAGTACTTCTAGAGGCATGATGTTGAAGGTGGCAGAGAGTGAGGGAGCCTGACCCCTGCACTCCCACGCCTGAATCATGGCTTGGGGGTGACACCTAACAATGGGGAAGATTTGTCTTGAAATTTATATGAATGACAAATAAACTTGTATTGTGTTAAGGCACTGCTATTTGGTGGCTATGTGTCATGGCCATTAGCTTACTCTGACAAACACAGCCTCTCTAGATTGATGATATGGTGGAGAAGAGGCTCACATGCAAGTGGATTTTAGGTCTTAAATTTCTGACCTGAATTTGCAAAAATCTAGGAGACAACTTTGCCCTGTCTACTATGAGAGTCCATAAGGCAGGTTGCAGTAGCTGCTGTATAACAGATCACAGCAGGACTAATCTAAACCATTTTCAACAGCCTAGAAGTAGAGAAAAATGAAATGCAGAGACTCTATGTTGAAGCCTAATATAGTTCATCAAATAAGGGTGAGACTTTAATTATGTTGTCTTCCTTGGAAAGAAATTAAGTTATGGAAAGAACCTACTTTCTCATAGTAGCATAAATAAACTTGAGAAAGACCACATAAAGAGACAAACAAAATATTTTTATCAGACCAAAAATGTCATCTTAATGCTTAATTTTGCATTAAAAGAAGAGAGAGACAGTCTTATCAAGTATTCATGTGAAATCTTTTAAGAAAGCTTACTTGATTATTTTCCATTTTAATTTTTCTTTCTGAGGGTCAGGAGACATTTCATTTGTATTTAGAAATGTATTAGATTAACTTAACATTTGATATCCTCGTTTTAATCTCCCCTTGTTTCATAAAAAAATAATTTTTTCCTATCACACTTTATCAAACCTATGTCCTTCCTGTGGGATGAGGAAGTTTGCTGAAACCTGTCACTTCTTGGTTACAGACTTTTCAAAGCAGAAAACAAATTCCCTGACAAAACACACCATGAAACCTCCAAAGAATATGTATTAACTTTTTATTTTATGGACTGGATCCTTTAGAATAACATATCTAAAAATCTGTGAATGGTGTGAAATTATTATAGGACAAAACTCTTTTTAAAAAATTGCCATTTATAAGCTGCCCTACATTATCAAAATTTTTCCCATGCAATTCAAAGTTTTAGTCTCTAATCTTATTGTATAATTTTGTATTTCCCTTCTGAAAATTAATCTTGCTAAGAAGGATTTCAACTAAGCATTCCCTTGAAAAATACTCGGGCAAAATGTTTATTTCTTTTTTAACATTCTAAATTGTAATAATTTACAATAATGTGCTACAGGAAAAACCTGGACAACGAAATAATCAGGGAAAGTGTTGTTCCTGGTCATTTTCTAATGAACCAAAGTTCAACCAGCAAACTCTTCTTTCCAGGGCAATCTGTGTGCCTATTATGCCCTTCATTTTTTTGAAAAATATCTCTAAGGATTGTAGATAATTTATCCATAAGGGTATCATACATGGTCTTTATGAAGACAAATTGAGATGAGGTATATAAGGTGATTAGCACAGTTTTTAATTATAGAGAAGGTGTGTCTTTTAAATTTGTTGGTTGCTTTTTAAAATCATGGTTGTTATCATGACTTTGGTGGGGGTGGTCCCTGACTTACATCATTCAACTGTATTTGTGGATGGTGAGGTAGTGTTACAATAGAGAGTAATTTCAGTTCATGGCATCGTTCCAAAAACACTTGTTGATCTATAGAGTTTGACGCTGCAGATCAATAAGTGATCCTCTCTTAGGAAGATACTGAACACATCAACACATCCCTGTAAGTTCCCAGGGACTCCGTGTGCCCAGCCTTCCCCACACAGCTATTGTATGGAGATGTGCAACTGTGAACAAGGAATGAATTTCACCATAGAAGTGATGTCTGAAATTGTGGTTAGGTGTAGGTGAAAGATAATGCTTCAGGTGCAGCTTCTAGTGAAGTGGACCTTCCACTAAAGAGGCTTTTGTAGAATAGCCTGGAAACCTATGGGATGAACTTGTGGAACTCCATCTACTCCTAAATCAAGGATGCCACTATTTGACTAGGAAAACCTGACAGCTCTACCTTCAAAATAGGTGCAGAATCCACTACCTCACACCATCTCCATTGCTCCCACCCTGATCTGAGCCACATGGTCTCTTACCTGCAATATTTCTATAGACTCCTTATTGGCCTATTTCTCTGTTTCCATCTTTGTCCCTTGCAAGGTGTCCTTTACACTGCAGCTAGAGGGATCTTCTTAAAACATAAGATCATGTCACCACTCTCCTTAAAACTCCACATTAGCTTCCCGTCTCAGGAGAAAAACCAATGCCCAGAGAGTGGTGTATAAGGTCCCATGGTAGCTACTCTTCACCCTCTTCACCTCTGATCTTATCTTTCTCCATTGCCCACCCCAGGGCAAGTGCTTGGCATTTGCTGTTCCTTCTGCCTGGACTGCTTTTGTACCAGATATGCAGGTCTCAAGTGTTACTGGGTCAGAATGGCATTCTCTGAATATTTTATATAAAATAGCATCTCTCCCTCCTACCACATAATACTCCCTATCCCGCATATTTTAATTTATTATAGTCACAGGACTTATCTGGCACATTATGCCATCTGATATACTACACATTTACTTGTTTATTGTCTGTCTGCTCCCACTACAATGTAAGCTACAAGGGGTCATGGGCTTTATGTCTCTTTTTCACTGTTGTATCTCTAGGGCCCCAAATAGTGACAAGTACAGAGCAGCTCTCAATAAATATTTGTTGAATTAATGAAGGAATTAATGAGAACCAGCACTGCATTCTCATCTGTATTAGTTCCTATTGCTGTTGTAAAAAATTACCAACAAAATTTCCCTGTGAGCATTGGGTTAGTGCATCCCACAAAGTTTAATAAGTTTTAGTTTCATTTTCATTCAATTAATAATATTTTAAATATGTCTTTTGAGAATTCTTTTTTGACCCATGACCAATTTAAGTATGTATTGCATAATTTTCAAATATTTGGGGACTTTCCATCTATCTTTCTGTAATTGATTTCTAGTTTAATTCCATTGTGATATGACAATATACTTTGTATGACTTCCATTCTTTTGCCTTTGTTGAGGTATATTTTATGGCCTAGAATGTTCCATGTGAGCTTGAGAAGAATGTGTGTTTTGCTTTTGTTGGATGGAGTAGTCTGTAATATCAATTAGATCAAGTTGATTGATAGTAATGTTCAGGTCATCTATGTTCTTATTGATTTTCTGCCTGCTCGATCTATCAGTTGTTGACAGAGGTATGTTGAATTCTTCAACTATAATACTGGATTTGTGTATTTCTCCTTGCAGTTCTATCAGTTTTTGCCTCATGTATTTTGGTGAACTATCATTAGGTGCATGCATGTTTGGGATTATTATATCTTCTTAGAGAATTGACCTCCTTATCATTGTGTAATAGCTCTCTTTATCCCTAGCAATCTTCTTTGTACCAAAGTCTGCATTGTCTGAAATCAGCATTCTTTTGATTAGTGATAGCATCTTTCTCTATTTGTTTACTTTTAATCTGAGTCTTTATATTTAAAGTGGGTTTCTTATAGAAAACATATACTTGGGTTGTGTTTTTGTATCTATTTCTACCATTTCTGTCTTCTTATTGGTTCCTTAAACCATTCACATTTAAGGCTATTCTTGATATAATTGGATTAATATTCATAATCTTTGTAACTTTTTTCTATTAATTGCATCTGTTTTTTGTTTCTTTTGTCTCTATATTTCTGTCTTCTCAGGTTTTAGTGGAGCATTTTATATGATACCACTTTATCTCTTACCTTGGCAGATAACTTACACTTCTTTTAAAACTTTTTGATGGTGACACTATAGTTTACAATATACAGTTTTAAATTGTCTAAGGACGTCTTCAAATGACACTAGACTGCTTCACATGTATACAGGTACCTTATAACAGAGTATCCCCAGCTCCTTTCCTCCATTCTTGGTGACATTGCTGCATTCATTTCACTTATGCATATGCTACAATCATGTAATACATTGTTACTAGTATTTGCCTTACGTAAAGTGATGCAGTTATATATTAGATCAATTAAGAATGAAAAAAGTAAAACATTTTATTTTACTTTATTCTTTCTCCAGTGCTCTTCCTTTCTTTATACAGATTCAAGTTGTTGACTTATGTAATTTTTCCATTGGCTAAAGAATTTCTTTTAACATTTCTTGGAGGGCAGGTCCACGGACAATAAATTCCCTCAGGATTTTTTTTTTTTTGGTCGGAGAAAGCCTTCCTTTATTTTTACTTTGGAAAGATAATTTCACTGGATACAGATTTCCAGAGTGGAGATTTTTTTTTCTCAAAATTTTTAAGATTATATTATACTCTTTTCTTGATTAAATGATTTCAAGTGAGAAGTTCATGGTAATTCTTGTCCACACTTTTCTATTCATTAGGTTTTTCTTTTTTCTTTCTGTCTTCTTCCAAAATTTTCTGTCTTTGGTTTTTTGCAGTTTGAATATTATGTACGTATAAAACATAATCATTTAATTATTTAATAACATATTATTAAATAATAGTAAATACTTATTTTATTTAATGCTAAATATTACTTAAATACTATTATTAAATACTATTATTATTTAATTATATACTCTTTAATCATTATTTAATAATATACAGTTTGCAGATGTTCCCTGACTTATGATGATTTGACTTACAATTTTTTTTGACTTTAAAATGGTGGGAGAGTGCTATGCATTCAGTAGAAAAAATACTTCAAGTAGCCACACAACCACACTGTTTTTCACTTTCAGTATAGTATTCAATAAATTACATGGGATACTCAACACTTTATTATAAAATAGGCTTTGTGTTCGATGATTTTGCCCAACTGTAGGCTAGTGAAATTGTTCTGAGCACGTTTAAGGTGGGCTAGGCTATGCTATGATGTTTGGTAGATTAGGTGTACTAAATGCATTTTTGACTTACAATATTTTCAACTTATGATGGGTTTATTGGCGCAAAACCCTACAGTAAGTTAAGGAGCACCTGCATGTGTCTTCATGTGTATGTATGTGTGCATATAAATGTGTGTGTACACATATATGTAACTTATCCTATGTGGTATTCTCTGAGCTTCTTAGATTTGTGGTTTGGTGTCTGACATTAATTTTGGAAAGTTCTTGGCAATTACTAGAGTTTCTCCTACTCAATTCTTTCTTTTCCTTCTGGTATTCCAATTGCATATATATTATACTTTTTGAAATTGTCTCATAGTCCTTGGATATTCTGCTCTTTTATTTTTATTATTATTAATTAATTTTTTTCTCTTTGTACTTCACTTTGAGAAGGTTCTATTGACCTCTCTTCTAGTTCACTGATTTTTTCTTTGGCCTTGTTGAATCTGCAGATGATACTATCAGAGGCATTCTTCATTTCTGTTACTATGTTTTTGATTTTTTAACCTTTCTTTTTTACTTTTACTTAAGAGCTTCCACTATCCGTCTTGCATGTTATTTGCTTCTTCCATTAGAGTCCTTAACATATTAATCATAGTTATTTAAAATTTCCTGTCTGATAATTCCAATATCTATGTTTTACCCGAGTGTCATTCTCATGATGGCTTTGTCTCTTTAGACTGTGTTTTTCCTTGCCTTTTGCATGCATTGTAATTTTTTGTTGAAAGCTGGACAAGTTGTACTTGGTAACAGGAACTGAATTAAATAGGCTTTAGTGTGAGGTCATATGTTCATCTGGCTAGCAGTTGAGCTGTGTTTAATGTTCATTGTCGCTATAGGTACCAGAGACTTCAAGTTCTTTTAGTGTCTGTTTTTGTTTCCTCTTTTGGCTTTAGAGCGTCTCTGTTTATTCTTTGTAACCCATTGTTTTTATACTGGAGCCTTGTGGTGCTAGGTTGTGGAGAGGTAAAGTTTTCTATAATCGTATGATTGAGTCTCTCTTAGCGGGTCTGTGTCTTGGGGCTGTGCCATGTGCAAAGTGTTTCTGTCTCTCCTCCAGTGGTATAGCTCCCCCACCTACCCGTCCTCCACCACCTTCCATGGCTGCTGCATTCCCAATCTATCTCCTTGAACCCCTGTCCCCTTTTGACCCTGTTTTCCCCCCTTCGGTGAGACAGGAGCTGGAGTGGGAGGAATTCCCTCCTCTCAGCTGGGATAGGCTCTGGCAAAGTCTCTTTCCCCTGGACAGCAGGCCCTTGCTATGGAGAAGGCTCTGAGTGTATTTCACTATCATTTCTCTTCTCCTCCCCTGAACCAGGGCCACAAGGAGATCTTTCTCAGACCATTAGTATGAAAACCTGCTGGGGGTCCTAGAGGGAAAGCTCATGGAAGTGTGGGGACCCCCAAGACTGTAGCCCCAGAAGCTTCTCACTCTCATGCACATCCACGCTCAGTCTCCTGCAGTTCATCGAAATTGCTGTTGAAATGTTCCTACCAGTTTCTGCCTCCAGGGGCTCCTGCTTCAGGCAAACAGATCTCGGTTGCTGGATTTCTCTGGGTGTATCTGTCTCTTCATTTTTTGAGGTAGTGTTTTGCTCTTCTGTGACCTTGGTTTTCTGATGGGTCCAAGAAAAGGGTTTGTTTTCAGTTTGTCCAGCTTTGTCTTACAAGGACAGAAGTGATGTATTCCAAGCTTTTTATACATAGGGGCTGAAATTGGAGCCACATTCAGGTTTGCAAAACACACGAGGCTAGATGTTTAGGTCCTGGATGAGGGTGGTCTAAGGGATCGCTTGGGCATGATGTCGGAAGACTTGGGTCTGGCTTGAGGGGACTCTCACTGCCTCGGGGGACATCCTTTCCCTTATATGTTAAGTGGGAGCTATTGCATCCCACCCAGAGTATTGTGAGACAACAGATGTGACTGTGACAAGTGTTACAGGGTCTTTCTGTCATTGTTAAGCCAGCCTGGAACCAGTGCCTCTGGTATGGCAGAAAGGAGACTTCAGCTTTTGGTGGCATTTGCTTTCTCTGATGTCCTTCTGTGCCTCTTCTGACTTGCCCCCTTGTCATATAGTCAGCCCTACATTTATAAAAACAGTAGCTTGGTACCTGGTTTCTCTCAGGCTGCTTCTCTCTCTCTCTCTCTCTCTCTCTCTCTCTCTCTCTCTCTCCTCCTCTCTCTGTCACACACACACATCCTGTCCAGCATGGACTGGACTCTGGCCGTGAGAAACATGCATTCTGTCAGTTTAAAGGGAAGTTGACAGGAATCACTGGGAAAACACACTCACTCTGGAATCTGTGCTCATGGAATCTGCTTCTGCTGGACATTCCCTGGGCCCAGAGTGATGCCAATATGAGGCAAGGCCACAAGCTGTCCCGCTTTGCCTGACCTTTCCTTGTTCCCTGCTGGCGGGCCTTAGGGAGTAGCTGCAGAGGACAGGTTGACCTCCAAAGTCAGCTCCTTAAGCCCGTTGCCAGGGAATTCTCTTGAACGGGGGTGGTGGTGGGGGAATCCAAGGGATGGATCATTTCCTGGTCCTGAAGCAGAGAAATTAGCAGAAAGAGGCATGGAAAGATATTCAGCTCAAAAGAAGTCCCTTTTTCCTCCCCTGGCAGTTGAACGAAAGTTCTTCTTCATTTGGGCATATTTTATTTTTAAAAATTTAATTTAGTAGTTTTTAAAAACAAAGTAGAATAGTTCAGAAATTTGTTTAAAAAAAAATCCAGAAAAAACAACAAAAAAACTCACTGCAAATTTTCCTTTTTCTACAGGCCCCTCCTGCTGAGGCTGTTCCTTGAAGTTTCTTATAACTCTGCTTGGACCACTTTTCCAAATGCAATGGCCTTTTAGGCTCTCAGGCAACCCAATCACCCCCACCTCCTTCATTCTCTGGATTTGTGTCATTATCCCACTTATGTCACTTCAAGGCAGAAAAAGGACTCTAGGATGCTTTCATTGACGTCACTTAGGTCAACAGTAGAGTCCTTTTGCATCCAGGTGAGAACATGGGATTGCTCCTTCATGTGGTTTCAGAAGAGATGTGGCCTCTTTTTCGACTTTTGGGGGACCCTTGCTTGGTTTCTTGGGAGGAGTTGGAGTAAGAACAGATCCTGTGGATGCTGATATCCATCCACAATTATGGGTCTTACCAGCTTGCTGCCTGTCCCCACAGAAAGCATCACGTAGAAGGAAATGTGGTTCTCTCGCTCTCTCTACTTTACACACATGTTCTGAAAACTCCCACTGGCATCTTCCTCCTTTTCAGTCACTTTGCCTCTCATGGAGATGAGTGGTGAGTTGCCTTTCTTTCCTTCTTTCCTTTTTTTTTTTTTGATGGGCTCTTGCTCTGTCACGCTGGCCAGAGTGCAGTGGCATCATCAGAGCTCATAGCAACCTCAAACTCCTGGGCTCAAGCCATCCTCCTGCCTCAGCCTCCTGAGTAGCTGGGACAACAGGTGCATACCAACATACCCAGCTAATTTTTGTATTTTTTGTAGAGATGGGGTCTTGCTCTTTCTTGCTCAGGCTAGTCTTGAACTCCTGGCCTCAAGCAATCCTCCTGCCTTGGACTCCCAAAGTGCTAGGATTACAGGTGTGAGCCACTGGGCCAAGCCTATGTATTTCCTAATATATTTCTTTATGTGATTACTTGTTTAGAGCTTGTGTCTCTCTTGTGCTAGGTTCCAACAAGGGCCTCAATCACTTATCAATACTGCATTCTTAGGGCCTAGCATGGTGCCTGGCATGTAGTAAACTCTTGAATACCTTGGTGGCATTATTTTAATTTAATTCTGATGTAATTTAGTAGAGCCTATGCATAAACTCTATTACTATTTCCATTTTAGAGATGAAGAACTAAAACTATAAGCAATTCACTTAAGTCCTCCAACTGGAAATCTCGATCTAAGTATTTGATTCTTAAGCCCATGCTTTCGATTGACACTCAAGAAATCCTTCTGCTAGGTGAGGGAGTTGAGACTCTGTCTCAAAAAAAAAAAAGTATGCTTCAGGCAAGCATTCTCTGGAATACCATTTCAAATGGCAAGCGCTGGCTCCGAAAGGCTTTTGGTCAGACTGATCATGTTAATATTTGTTTTGTTGAATCAGGACTACAAACTCTCTTTCATCAGGCAGTTGTTGGAATTTTGAAAAAAAATTCTATAGATCTAAAGATTTGATAGTTGATTTCAATTAAATGATTTTTGTTTGGTTAAAAATGTGGGTTAACAATCTATTTCAAGTTTATGTGACATGGCAATATTTAAAATGATACTTCATCAGCTAGAATTTAATTTTTTTATCTGGGGGAAGGATGGGCACCATCATTTTTTTTTTTTTTTTTTTTTGAGACAGAGTCTCACTCTGTTGCTTGGGCTAGAGTGCTGTGGCGTCAGGCATACACCACCATGCCTGGCTAATTTTTTCTGTATATTTTTAGGTGGCCAATTAATTTGTTTCTGTTTTTAGTAGAGACAGGGTCTCACTCTTGCTCAGGCTGGTTTCGAACTCCTGACCTTGAGCGATCCACCCGCTTTGGCCTCCCAGAATGCTAGGATTACAGGTGTGAGCCACTGCGCCCAGCATCATTTTTTGAGCATGCATTATATGCTAGGCCCTTCATGTTGGACCACATGAGGACATCTTTGAAAATAGATTCGATCTCTTCCATTGTTTAACTTTCTCCTACAGTGCTCAATAAATGGCTGGGATTGGGAGGTCAGGATCTACTCTGGCTTCTGCCTTGGCCAATCCCAGGCAAACCCTGTGATCTTCCCAGGGCACCCTTTTCTTCTGAGTTAAATGAAGGGGGCTGGAGTAGATGATCTTTAAGCATTCTTCTGGGTTAAAAGTTCAGAGAGTCCATGACTCCAGATGGGTTTTCTGGTCTCTCTTTTATAGCCCTTTTTAGGAATAGTGGAAGAGCCAGAGAGGCGAAGCCAGTGTTCAGCTAACACCTGCACAGCCTGGCTGACAGGTGGGCCCTGAGAATGAACAGCCTCTGTGTGCATTGGCCAAGTGCTGAGCCTGCAGCCTGCAGCCTGCAGCTGGCCTTTCTGGCTTCTGTCGACCCCTTGGCTGTGTCATTGGTCTTTGGCTTCTTTGAGTCTCCGGCAGCTGTTCAAACCATTTGCTTTTTCTCCTCCGAAGAGACGGTCAAGGGTGCTGGGGAGCTTGTTACTTTGGGAGGTCTGCCACATTTACAATGCCTTGTAACCCCTTTTGAGTGACAGATTTATTTGACATTTTTTGATAAGTGGATTGTTTGTGACTTGCTGACAGAGGGAATTATTTGTAATTCCAACTTGAAAGGCTGACCATCTGAGAGCCATGACTAAGTGAGCACAAGGATTAAAAGGTCATTCATAGTTGCTTAACATCTTGCCATATATCATCTTCTGATCTCTCTGTTTTTATTGTTTTGATCTCAAAAAGAAACTTTTTAAAATGTGAGAGCTGGAAATTGGGAAATGACAGAACTATTTACGGTCTCCGTAAGCAGCCGACCTACTTCAGCGACAAACATTATAAACATGTTGTGTTAAAATCTCAATCCTTTGCTCTCTATTCTAATGACTTGGAATTCATTGAACTGGAGGCACCCTAGATTCTGTTTCCTGCTGAGATTTGGTAATGGTGACATTCTGACTTGGCAGAGTGAGAGCCACTCTGCTGAGTCACGGTTCTCTTAACTTCGTCCAGGTCTCCACAAATCTAAGAACTAGAATTTGGTCACTTTGCAGGTGTCTGGATCTGTTCCCAATGCCTATTACTAAATAAAGAGACCGACCATAAACTTTTGCTCTAAGGAAATGCAAAGCACTTTCTTCTCTTCTACTAAGGTCCCGCCTCTGATAATTTGGGTGTTTAATGTCCAGTACTGTTAAACATCAGTTCTGAGGCTGGTTGATCAGTTGAGCTCTAAGCACTTCATATGAATTTTTTTTCATTTAACCCCCACAATGCTCTTTGAAGGTAATTGCCTTTACTGGTCTTATTTTCAAGTGAGGACTGGTTAGCTAACTTGGCTGAAGCCATTTAGCTAGTAAGTGGCACAGCCAATATAGGAACCCTGGGAGGTCTGATGCCAGGGCTTGTGTTATTATTATCCATGACTCATTCCAAGTTAAAGGGACTCTAGTTCTTGGCCACTTACGTCAGAAAGCCACCTGGGAGATGTGTAAAACTGGTCCTGGTTACAGAGAAGAAAAGTGTGGCAGAGACCATCAGATGAGGGGAAGGGAGCTACCCAGAGCAAATTCTTTCAAGTTATTGAAACACAAACAATCAAACCTAAAAAGTCAGGGTGAATTCACCAATATACGGCAGAATTTTTGAAGACAAAATACTATACACTGGGGTTCAAAGACCCCCCCAAATAATATGAATATCTTGTTCCTAAGGAAAAAATGGATAAAGCGAAAGAATAAGATTTCAGAGGGAGAAGCCAGATCGTGGTCAGAGAACAAAGCTATGAGGGGCCATTGACATCAATGGCCGATTTCTTTTTTCCTGAAAGATACAAATTTCTATTGAAATATATTTTCAAAGGCTTGAGTCAAACAGTGGCTGAGGGGGCAACAATGGAAAGGTAATGATAAAAAATAAATTAGTTAGCACATCAATTCATGGGTTTGTCAAAGGTGGCTAAAGTGTAAAGTTTTGCATGTATACTTGCTTAAAATGTAAAATATTTAAAAACATAATCAGAGCAGAAAAAAATAATGATAGATATTTTATCAGATAGAATTCTTTTATGTGCTGTCATAACGAATAATGCTTTTCATAATTAAACCAGGCTCTATTATAGTCACAGATTCTGCAATTTCTTTCTTTCCTTCTTCTTTCCTTCCTTCCTTCCTTCCTTCCTTCCTTCCTTCCTTCCTTCCTTCCTTCCTTCCTTCCTTTCTTTCTTTCTCTTTCTTTCTTTCTTTCTTTGTCTTTTCACACTGTGATGTCTTGAAATTCTGTTCATGTTAGTACTTACAGATCAAGGTGGTTCCTTTTAACTGCTGTTTAATATTCCAGTGTGGTTATGTAGTTATTTTGTTATCTCTTTATCATGGGACCATTGAGATTGTTTACTTCTTTGCTGGTACAAACAATGTTGCAAAGAACATTCTTTGTACACGCTCCAGGGTTGGCCATCTCCCTTCAAGAGATCTTGCTATGGGAATAGAGATGACTGACAGTTCCAGCCTTTTTACTGGTATTTTTCATATACATCTATATGAAGTGCACATGTCATGAACAAGCAGCTCAAAAAATTTCACAAACTGAGCATACTCATGAAGCTAATACCCATATTATGAAACAGAACATGCCCCCTTCCCACCTCCCCAAGGCTAACCACTATCTGACTTTTAACACCATAGATTAATTTTGCCTCTTCATGAACAAATCATATAAGCAGACAATGTGTATTGAAATCATACAAGATGTATTCTTTAGTGCTGGCTTCTTTTTCTCAACATTATGTTTGTGAGATTAATTCAGTTCATTTGTTATCATTGCAGTAATATTCCATTGTGTGACTAGACAACAGTTTATTCATCCATTTTTACTATTACTATAATTTCCAGTTTTTGGCAACAAAATCAGTGCTGAAATGAACAATCTTGTATAAATCTTGGTGAACACATGTACGCATTTCTGTTGAGTGTGTGCTTAGAGTTGGAATTGCAGAGTTGATTCTTCACAGAGACATGCTTTACATCAAAGCCTTTCCTGCTCAGTCCTTAGGGTTAAATACTTGAAAACAAACCCAAACTACTTGTATCAATCAGAGTCCACCCAGGGGATAAAAAGCCCAAAGTCATTTGAACCTGGAAAGTTTAGTATGAAGAATTATTAACTATAACAGGGGATTGAAGTAAGGGAGATTTTCTAGTAAAAAGCAAAGAGAACGCTAAAGAATTCAAGAATAGCAGGTGTGAGGAGTAGATGCTGCTCCTGGGGCTGAGATAGTGTCCCCAAGAAAGTGTCCTTTCTTCCCTCAGGGAGGATCTGATTTCTTGGAAAGACAAGGCTGTGGCTTTCTGGATGGTTAGTAAGTTGGTTGAAGTGCTGTGCCAGTGGGACTGGAAATCTGTCCTCTGGGATGCTCAGTATCCATAGAGAGGTGCCTAGGCAGTGTCTAGGAAGCTGCTGGCTGCTAGCTGCTGTGTATTGAAGAAACCATTCACTTCAGAAGCTAGACACTGGAGCAACCTCAGGCTGCAGGAGCTGGGTGAGAGCAGCACACCAAACATGGAAGAGAAAGCTCCTTCTTCTTGCAGTGCTCCACCCCTCCCACCCCTGTGCTCTCTACGGACAAAACTTCTCCAGCTCACAAAGGAGAAATGTTTACAGGGTCCAGCTCCATTATTTGCCCTCATCTTAGGGCACAAAGTTAATGTTTTCCAAAATTTTGTCTGTCTTCAGTTTCTTTTCTTGTAAGCAGTTGGCCTCACTTTGTGAATAGCTATGTCTGTTAATGCCACTGAGCCAGTAAGCTCTACATAGCCCCAAATGCCCCCATTCAGCATCTAAATACATAAGAGTCTGCAGAACCTAGTCATGAAGTATTGACTGCTTCTCTTCAGGGCCTTGCTCTGAAACAGCATGAGAATAAAAGAGTCCAATCTTTAGCCTCGCAGCTGCTCATCACTCGCTGTCCCTGTAAATATATACAAAAATGTTTTCTAGATCATTGTGGTGGCTAATCAAATGCCACCTGCCCTAGAATTTAATGATTTTCTGTGTATATGTTGTATTTTTTCTACATTGAAAAATGTTTGGTTTATGTTGATTTTATGGGTAATATATCCTCCTTGGAGACATTAAAACAATATATAAAGTAAAGTTTTCTGAGGTCTCACCCGCTCCCTGTATATGATCACCCGTGGAACTTGGTAAACTCAAGAAGGCCAGTCCTCTCCTGCTCCAGCCAACTGGGGCCTCTGTGTGCTTTGTGAGATCTCCAGCAGATTCTGATGCATATCAGTGTGTAAGAACCACAGTTCTGGCCCACTGACTTGAAGTATCCTGGTTCTGTTTGCAAGACCCTTCCTCTAGTGAGGACACAGTAGGTGCTAAATAACAGTGGAGTCTTCTAAGTCCCCTCGTTCTGATTTCACCCTCAGCTTTCTGTGCATGAGTCGGCTCCCCACATATGTCCAGATAGGTAAAGAATGCAATGATGCCATGGACTCATGACTTTTCATGCCAGTGACAATGATTTTTCATTGTTAATTGAGAAGATATCCTTGGGTTTGATTAATGTGAGTCTATCTCTGGGACAATGGTACTCAACCTTGGCCACCAATTAAAATGTCCTGGGGGACCTTCTAAAAATCCTAATGGAAGGCCACACCCCATACCAATTAAGTTAGAATCTCTGAGAGTGGGATTCAGATGTCATAATTTTTGGAGCTCCCCAAGTGATTCCCAGGTGGACCCACGCCCAGTGTGCTGATGAGAGCGAGTATTGAGCCTGAAGAGGCTGAGGGCCAGGATCCAGCTTATAATATTCACAAAGGTAAAGAATGTGTCCCTGTGAGACCTTTGGGTGGACAGCCAGCAGGCCTTTTCTGGGGATAGACAATACACCACCCAGATAATCCTATTGAGCAGTCCCCAGAAAGGCTGTGTACAATTTTATGCAACAGTAACTTAAACCATCTCAGCTAAACCACAAATTCGAACACCTTCTCTGTGAGATGTGCAAGCAACTCCAGGCTTCACTTTCCCAAAGAGCTGGACTGAAGTGTGGAGTCAGAGCATCAGCAGGACAGGGGTTCCAGGGGACAGCAGAGGGGAGGGATGGAAGAGAGGACACACACTTGAGCCCTTGCACAGAGACCCTCTTCTTCTTCTTAGAAGAAGGTGCTCCTCGGGCACTACTCCCATCCTGAGGACTAGCTGACTATTCTTCAGTTATTTCCTCTAATCCAAATTGCAAAGGTGGACATGAGAGTTTTGCTGAACCTCAGAACCTCTTTCTAAGTAAGAAATTGTCCATTCCAGCCACCTCTGACATTTCCAAAGTATGCCCCACCCCAGCACTTTTTGTGGCTCCAGTGGGTCCCCCCTGCCCACCCCCACCCCCGCCGCTCTCAAGGTTTAATAGAAGGAAAGAATTTCTGAGCTGTCCTGCAGAGCAGTGAAAGATGAATGGCTTCCTCAAAGGAGGCCTCCTAGAAACATTCATTTATGAGACAATAAAACATTAAACTAGAATAAGGCAACAGAGAAGAAGGGTGGGGAAGAGAGGGAGAATAAAGAATGAAGGGGCTATCTAGACTTTAAACCCAATGATCAGTCCTCTTCTAGCATTACTAAGATCAGTTTGGGCCAGGAAGTGAGCAATCTCCTTTTCAGTTGAAATGTAAGGAACAATATCAAGATACAATTTATGTAGATGAAATTCAGCCAAGAGACTGGATTTAGTGTTTCTGACCCTAAACAAATCCTGCAAACATCAGGCAATCTCAGAAGATAACATAGGATAAAATTAGATGCATAGAAAATGTTCTCTGAGTGGCTAGGACCTGAACACCATCCATTCCAAAATTTATTTTTCAAGATTTCTTTCCCTGTGTGCTTTGGTTTGAAATGGTCCTATCTAAAATGAGAACGATGGCATTCTAGGATTCTTCCTCGGTGTTCACAAGCCTTTGGACACCTTAGGGTCTCTCCTTTGGGGAGAAATGTGAATGGTGAGTCCATAAAGCAAGAGTTTGTAAGTGTTTCCCAGCAGAGGGCATCCTTACGTAATGAATTTCTCTTAACCCTCAGAATTATTTGCAGATATTGAAGCGCATTAGGGAATGGATTTTGCTTCTAAAGGCTTTGCAGTTTAGCTTGTTTTTGGCAAGTCATTTATACATAAGGTGCTAAAGTGTTAAGAAGACTTGTTCCAATATTTTTTTTTTTTCAGTAGGGTAAGTGATAAGTTATACTGTTAATGATGGTGGTAGCAGATCATAAAATGGTTTAACTAAATTTCTGCTGATTTTATTTACTCATAAATTCAACAAATACCCATTGAGTGCCTTCTGTGTGCAAGGTCTAGGGGTGGGGGTAGCTATGCAAGGGTGAGCCGGGATTCAACCTTCCTGGCAAAGCGCTTACCATATATAAAGCGGATAAGACACAAATGCAGGAAATGAAAACGTAAGACAACATATATATATTCTTGCTTCACATGCTTGCTTACTAGAAGCATGACTTCTCTAATATTAATTGTTGGTAGGCTTCAGAATTTTTTTCCATTTCCTGTTGAGTGGCAGCCAGAATATTCAAGTTGTTTTCAAATGTTTTCACTTCTGCCAAAATTGATTTGTTTGGGCTTCCTTTCTTCCTACTTTCAAAATCCAGCTATATTTTAAGAGGAAATGAATCTGTACGTTGCAATTCCACCCATAATTTTTTAAATGGATTATTTGGAAAGACTTGTTCATTGTCTTGGTATCCTCTAAAGTCTTTCCATTTCTGGTGAAAAAAGAGGAATTATTGTAACTCGGCTCTCCTCAACCCGGAGGAAATCTGGAGTGAAATTTGAAAAGTGGCAGAGTTGCTTAACCTTTTCTGATCAGAGTGGTGGCCGAGGAAGGTTTGTTGAAAGTGTGTCATTGACTGATACTCTGTAGGCCTGAGACTGGGCCATAGGCTCTGGGAGATTCATCTTGACTTCACTTTAGCCTGATATCATCAGATAAAAGCAAATGACTCTCTAAGTTCAGTGGCTTCTTCTACCTCAAGGATGAGACCACTCAGACCCACAAAGAGAGCCAGAACCAGCCATGTCAGAAGCTTGTTAGCTTGAGAGTGTGGTTTGCAGCACCTTCCAGCAGGTGGGCAGATGGAGGCAGCAGGGCAGATATGAATATGGGATGCTTTCTAGCTTGGGTTCCATGTCCTATAAAAGCTCTAGAAGCGGTAGCTGAAACTCAGGCTGTACCATGGGGAGCTAAGTGCTGAACTTTGGAACATACTAGCAGGTTTGGGCTCCTCCAGAGGAAACACAGGTGTTTGCACAGTGGCCTGGGGCAACCACACTTTCTATAGTTGTCTTGCTATAGGAGAGACCAGCATGGCACAGAGTGCCAGGCACCTAGGGGAGACTACCACTCTGGCAGTTGGTTAAGTTTATCAGTTCTCAAGTCCATTTCCAGCGACAGCATCAATGGTGGATGTTGTTAGTGCCCTACCCAGCTCCTCTTTACTGGCCTGGTGCACACGTGCCCAGAGGTCAAGAGTGTTGGCTGCTAAGGACTCATAGTAGCTCCTTTCTCCAGACAATTGTCCTCCCATTGAAGGGAGTCACTTGACTCAGAGATTATACCCTATCCAGCAATTTACAGCTAATGACTTATTGAAAATGAGGTACAAAAGGTTGGCCCCTGTGCCTCAAGGTAGGAACCAATTTTGTGGGACGACTCACATGCTGGGCTCCCCATGCAATCAGGCTGAAGGTAAAGTCCAGCTGAGACCACCTCCTTCTTGCTTAACACCTTTCCCTGTCCCAGCCTTCTTTCCCCACTCCCCTTCTCCTGAGGGCCCTCCTGCAATAAATTGTGTCTCAGGCTCTGTTTCTAGAAACCTTACCTGAGACATCACCTCTTTTGACCCAGTAGGACAAATAATCTTCTTTACTTTACATAATGTGTTGGTTGCCTACTAGTAGTTGCTGCTTCCTCACCCTTTTAAGAGGACACACTTTATTCATGTATCATATATAGGCTTCAGTCCATTCTGGTCCCCAGGGATGAATCTTGTTAAACTCAAGCTGATTATGGTAGTTTTATTTTCCTTTCTGGTGAGTGATTTCAGCATGGAATGTGACCCAATTCTTGTCAATGGCACTGAAGGGAAGTTGGATGAAGGGCATATGGACATGTTTTCCTTGATCTTAAAAGGAGAGCAGAGGAAAAGATACGCTTGTATTCCTATCTTTGGACATTGTCAAGTGTGAATGTGTTAGCAGAGCTTCAGCAGCCATTTTGTGACTACGAGGGAAGATAATCTCATACTCTGAGGTTATGATGTCATCGAGTCTTGAATTAACCAATCCTTGACCTGCCACACTTTTAGTTATATAAAATAATGGAGGTTTGTGTTTATTTAAGCATTCTTTATTGGAGTCTGCTGCTATTTGTAAATGAGAGCATACTAGATACTTACAAAGCTAGCTTTGAGAACAGTTACTTTCTAATTACCAGTGATATTGAGAACATAGAATAGAAAAAAATCGATATTGTCCATTCTATTTTTCTATCACAGAAAGAAGAATGGGATGGTAAAAATCTGTGCAACATTTTGTGTTGGCTTATATAGCTGTTTTATTGAATGGGCCTAACTTGATGAAGGAAAAACAGGAAATGGGTTTATTTTCCTTCCATTACTGACTTCAAAATTCTCTGTTGCATTTCTCTGGCCTCTCCTTCCCCTAATGACAGCTTTTTGTTCACTTTCAGCTGTAAGAACAGCCTCATTTCTGTATTATAAAATGTAGTCCAAGTTAAGTCAATCCTGTTAATCTTGGATTCAGTTAAAAATATGTTCTCCTATAGCACAGGCCTGAAGACTCATGGCTCAGGGTCTGGAAAAAAGGAAGGAGTGATGGTCTATTTTTTCACCATCCCATGTCTGCATCCCATTTCCTGTTTTTATATAAATTTATTTTTATTTTTTTAATTTTTTAACTCAGACAGTGCGCAGTGTACCTCTCTTGGCTGACAGCTGTTGGCTACCATTTCCTCTGTGATAGCTGGTGTCCAAATATTGGCTCTTTTATGGGATAAATTTATGCATTTCTTTGATATTGTCACCAGGGAACTCTTGTACTTTCCATACCTCATGCTGTTGATTCATTCTTTGCTTGACCTTCTGAGACCTCTTCTCAGCTCCTGCCCTCCCTATCCTAGATGTATACCCCACACAGCCTCTCCCTCTTCCCCAAAAGCAGTCCTCTTCTGGGGTAGCATCAGATGCCTTAAGCCTGGCTATCTTCCAGGCTTATCTCCTTGGTCAATCTACTCAGGCATCCTCACCCTACTAAAAGATGACCTAAAACTTGTTCTGCCCTCATGACCTAATCACTTTCCAAAGGCCGTGCCTCCCAATACCATCACCTTGGGGACTAAGATTTCAACATATGACATCTGCTTCCTCTTTGCCTTGCTCATGGCAGATAGCTTTAGCTAGTCACTCACCCCCTACATTTGAATTTCTCCTGGCAGGAAGCAGACATCAGTCTCCATATTTGTTTATGTGCCAAACTCCCGGTGACATACATCAGGTTCCAAGAACTCTTTCACATGCCCTCCCCTAGTGGCCACACCAAATGGGCTTTCACGTTTATGCTTTCTGCCAGGGAGTGAGAAGCCTGTCTCACTGTCTTGTTGGCACCACTTTCTCTATGAGGAGTTCTGCTGGAGGTCCCTTTTCACTTGGTCTGGGGCAGGATGCAGGAAGAAAAGCCAAAAAACTTTCTACTACAATCAATTACTACCAACACTCACTTTTCAAGCTTCTAATTTTCTGATTTATGCTGGAGGTGGGTGATGGAGATTAATAGTCAAACAAGCAGTCTGACCACTTCTTAAAAGGTCCTGAAGGATGGCTGTCTTATTAGTTTCCTATGTATCTTAGTTCATTAAGGCTGCTATAACAAAATATCATAGACTGGGTAATTTATAAACAACACACATTTATTTCTCACAGTTCTGGAGGTTAGGAAGTCCAAGACTAAAGTGCCAGCAGATTCGATGTCTGGTGCGGGTCTGCTTCCTCACATACGTGCTTCTCACTGTAACCTCACATGGTGGAAGGAGTGAGGGATCTCTCTGGAGCCTCTTTTGTAAGGGCGATAATCTGACTCCTAATCATCTCCCAAAGGCCGCACCTCCTAATGCCATCACCTTGAGGGTTAGGATTTCAACATATGAATTTTGGGGGAATATAAACATTCAGTCCATTGCACTATGGCTGCTGTAACAAATGACCACAAACTTGGTGGCTTACAACAATACAGATTTATCTTAAAATTTGGAAGTCAGAAATCCAAATTTGGTCTCTGTGGGCTAAAAATCAATGCGTCAGCAGTTCCTGCTGGAAGCTCCAGGAAGGAATCTGTTGTTTTTGTCATTTTTTTTACCTTCTTGTGGCACCTGCATGCTTTGGCTAGTGGCCCCTTCCTCATCTTCAAAGACAGAAGGATTGCATCTTCAAATCTCCCTCTCTGCTTCCATTGTCTTTGACTCTGACCTTCTTGCCCATTTTATAAGGACCTTTGTGCTGACATTGGGCCCACCCAGATAATTCAGGATAATCTCCCTACCACAAGATTCTTAATTCAATGACATCTGCAAAGTCCCTTCTTCAAGCAAGGCAACAAAGGAATAGGTTCTGGGGGTTAAGACATGGAAATCTTTGGGGGGCTGTTTTTCAGTTATATTAACAATATCACAGTTGTGTTAATATAACATTGTCCAAATTGTGGTTCATTTCCACTGTGAGGCAGTGGAAATGCCACATGGGTGATTAAAATTCCCTGTCGCCCTTGAGTTAGGTGTGGCAATGTGACTGGTCCTGGCCAGTGAAATGTGAGTAATAAACATGCATTTCATTACTGGATGGTGGCATTTAATTGCCAGTGCTTGCCTCCTCAGTGTTTTTTTTTTTTTTCATTCATGGCAAACTGAAGAATTGCTTTTGAGACGTTGGAGTTGTAAGATGATGTAAGCCTCTGTCAGCTTGAGTCTCTGAGTGACAAAATGGAGCAAAGCCTTCCACAAACCTGCCTTAGACATGTAGTATAAGCAAAAAACCAAATATTTCTTTTAAAGCACTGAGGTTTCGAGGGTGTTTGTTACTGCAAATTTACCCTGCCTATCCTTACTGGTAAGATTCTCCACTTTGGGCCTTTCACTGAAATTCTGAGACAAGAGAAAAGGCCCCATTCAACATGCTGTCACCTCTATAACTGAAGATTTTTTTCTTAGGCGTATTTCTATATACTTCCTGAGAGTACCTATGTCTTAATCCCATAATGCTAAAATAACTTTAATAAATGAATTTCTTTGTAGCTGTTCCACAAAGAAATCCCATGAGAAAACCTTTGAGGATTTTATGGGGAAGATCAGCATCATAAAAATTTGCTCTCATCTGGTCTATCTGTTCAGGCTTGACTGTCCCTCTCTACAACCTGTAACCTCCAGGCCAGAAAAGGCTCTGAAGCCACTTGTTCAGCTTTGCCTCTGAAAATTTATCCTAACATTTATTCACAATTCTTGGAGTTTCTTCTCTTTCCTTTTGGTCTTATCTCTTCCATGAATATAAGTCATCTAACCAAATACTGATATTTATTGAGCATTGTCTTAGATTTAATTCCTCCAGATAGACTCTAAGACAAGGATTCCAGAACAGGTATTTATTTGAGAGGTGATTCTGGGAAACACCAACAGAGAAGTACGAAAGTGTGAAGGAGATGGGAAGGAAACAATATAAGGCACATTAATGAGTAAGTTATTGCTCAAAACAACTGGGGCTCAAAGTTGTTGGGAACCTCTCAGAGACTGCGTAGAACACGCATCTCAGGGTTGTTCTATCTAAGGCGAAGGGAGCTTTGAGTAATAATCCACCAATCCAAGACCATAATTGGTTGAGGGCTGTTCTCAGGGGGCATTCATCCCATAGTTCTTATTTTTCCTCTGCATAGGCAAGCACAATCCAGTCATAAAAGAAAAATCTCTGAGGTAGATCCACAAGTGCTTACAGAAGGAAGTCTGGACCTGAAGGAGAATGGAGAGCACAGAGAGCCCTGCAGCATCTACTACTGTCAGGTCCTGTGTTCAGAGTACTGGTACCATGCCTTGAGTAATTTAGGATTGAGGCACAGGGAAAAGGAAGTGAGAATGTCAGGCAGACACCAGTTCAGGTACCATGAGGCAGGGTGTTGTATGTTAACAGAATGACTAAAAAGAAGCAATATGAGCATGGAGGAAGGAGAAATTAATCTTCCTTTGGAAAGCAGAGAAAATGGATTTTGACTTGGCTTTAAAGGGTGAAAAGGATTCAGTAAGAAGAATTCAGTAAGAATTCAACCAATTATGGTCTTGGATTAGGTCAACCTACTAGTGTTAGCACAGGCATGGCTGCTGCAGCATCCGTTATGTTTCAGGAAAATTGCAAGCAGTGGGACTGACTGGACAAAAAGTGGTTAAGATAAAGTAGGAAACAGAGGTAGAAGAGCATGGGGCCAGATGGTGGAGGGCCAAGAGTTCAATTCATGATATTTTCATGCTAGGAAGAGAGTACTATGTTTGTAGTACCTTTTGCAGGTGGACTTAAACTCTTGCCTATGGGTCCTTCAGGCAATGCCAGATCCCTCCATTTACCGGCCTCCTCCTCTTTGTCTTTGAACTCTGGGTTTGCCTTTTCTGGTCTGTCTGTTTGTCTGTCTGAATATTTATTTCTAAATTCTTTAAGCTGATTCTGCCTTAGCTCATTCTAGATCTAGAGTTCCAAACATTCAGCTTTTGCTGGCTGCTTCTCCCAGCATGCACAGCGATGACGGCCATTTTGGGTCCGGTCTGCCATGGTGTTGGATGGTCTCTGCTCCTGCATTGTGTTCTACTTCGTGCTCCAAAATGCTGTGACCTGACGTTCTCATTTCCTTTTCCTGGCAGGTAGTTCTTACTTTTATGCCATAGCATGGATTATTCAACAGTTATTTACAAATTGTAGTGTACGAGAGTGTTTTGTAAAGAACAATGTGTCTTTTGATTCTGATATAACTGTAGACTTGTGGCAAAATCTGCTTATCCATTCTGGAATATGTTCTAAGTCACAGAAGATCATGTTATCCTTTCATTTGGTGGATCATTGTTTCATATGTAGCATTTGTGAACAAGACTGATGATTATATTTACAATAAAATAACTGAATAAATAAGTAAATATAATGAGGGTTTTTTTTCGCTCTGCTGAGAAAGTATACATGCTGAATAAAGCTAGTATAAAAATAAATTTTTGTTTTCAACATGCATTGATACTAACAGCTGATACTGAGAGAGCTTTTATAATTTGCTAAGAATGGTTCTGTGCCATTTAGATGAATTAACATTTTTAATCATTCTGACAACCCTAAGAGATACCACTGCTATCGTCCCCATTTTACAAATAAAGAAATAGAGACAAAGAGAGGTTAAGTGACTTGCTAAGGTCACACATTTTGGAAGAAGCAGAGTTGGGATTTCAGCCATGACACAGGCTCAGAGTTCTAGCTCCTTAACACTAGGCTGTAGTGTTATTCACCATATTATATTGCAGTGGTTCTCAACATGGGACCTCGCAACCAGCAGCATCTGCCTCACCTGGAGACATGTTAGAAAGGCAAATTCTCTGGCTACAGCCCAACTTATTAAGTCAGAAATTCTGGGGATGGCGTCCAGCAATCTGTGTTGAATCCAAGCCCTCCAGGGGATCCAATGTACATTAAAATGTTTTACAACCAGTGCTAGACTGCTATCTATGTTGCACATGCTGTTGGATTTACCCTTTAAGTTATATCTCCTTTTGGGGAAGTAGCAGAGACTTCTGCTATCTAAGCAGCCACATGGGGAGTGGGTTCTAGTGTCCTGTTTTGAGCCAGGAGGATGCTACCAATAGTCTCCCTAAACTTTCGTTTTCTCATCTATAGATTAATATGGCACTCTTTTCCTACCTTCCTGGAAGCTTTGTGGACAATGAAGGAAATGCTGCATGTAATCGGATTTTTAAATAACAGATGGCTTTGATAAAATTTAAAGTCCATGGGTATGTCATAAAGCCAGCTATCCATAACTGATGATTAGTTATAATTATACTACTGATAACTGAATAGGGCAAAAGTAAGAAGTTTTGTTTCTTTCCTTTTAAGTTGTTAACTTTTACTGGCATGTTATTTATTATAAACAGATAAGGCTAGAATAAAGCAGTTTTTCATATTCCTTTCATGAAAACTCCAAAGCCATACAGTGAGTAGAGAGTTACCCCTGGCCTCAAACCAATGAGAGGCAATTTTGCTGTCTTGTTTGATTTTTGTCTTTTCAGCCAGGCTTTCTCTGACACCCTAATTTTTACTTATCACTCCCTGGAGTTCTTTATTTCTCTTTGACACAGAGAGGAGTTATTTGTTCTCTTCTGCTTTCCCCACCTGTCTTCCCAAGTTTTCTTTTATCCTGTCTTTCTGGTATTTTGAAGAACCACTTTATAAAATGCTAAGCTTAGCTTTTCTCTGTGCACCCAATTTCACTCCCTGCAGAGAATTCCGGGTGTGCCAACTCATTTTGATGTTCAGCTGCTGCCCATTATCCAGTGTGGTCTGGGGCAGGGATTACAGCAGTGCTTCTTGAACTTTAATGTTGTACAAGGCACTGGGAAATCTTGCTGAAATACAAATTCTGCTTCTAACAAGTTCCCGGACCCACACTTGGAGTAGCAAAGCTCTGCCTTTGGTTCTTTCCTCTGGGTGCACATTGGAATCACATGGAAGGTGGGGGTTGCCTAAAGACCATGAATACCTTATAGATTGTGCCTCAGTTGATCTTGGGTGGGGCACCGGCATTGTTAAAAGTTTCCTAGGTCACCTTAATGTGCAGCCAGAATCAGAGGAAATCATCTCTCCTTCAGTGGCTTCCTGAAGCTATCTGTCATGCAGCCCCAGACATGTGTTCTAACTGCTCTGAGATACAGCAGTGTAGTGGTTGAGAGCAACACATTGGATCCTGACCTTCTGGATTTGAATCTCCACTTACATGATTATACACTGAGTGACCATAGACAATTTAATTAGCCTTTCTGTGTCCTGGTTTCCCCATCTAAAACGGGATAAGATGCTTGGTAGGCAAGTAGGTAGGCTAGAGGTTCTTAACATGACAAACCCTATCCTAATAGATTAAAAGGTTATTATGAGTTTAAAAAATGCCAAGTGCTTAGAACAGGATATTAGTTATCTAGTGCTATGTAACTAATTATTTGGAACCTTAATGGCTTAAGACAATAAGCATTTACTATCTTACTTTTTCTATGGGTCAGGAATTTAGGAGTAACTTTGTCTCAGAGTTTCTAATGAAGTCACAATCAAGATGTCAGCTGGGTACACATTGACCTTGACAGGGACTGGAGGATTATATGCTTTCAAAATAGCTCAATCATGTGGCTGCTGGCTGGCTCCTCAGTTTGCCAACACATAGGCACCTCCATAGGGCTGCTTAAATGTCTTTACAACATGGCAGCTGGCTTCTCTTGGGGTGAGTGATCGATCAGACGGAGAGAGAAAGCAAGGAGAAATTGCAATGGCTTTTTGTGACCAGAATTCAGAAGGTCACACTTACATTTGTCACCTTTTATTCATTAGAAGACAGGCTCTATATCTTAAAGGAAAGCATATCAAAGAATTTGTGGACATATTTTAAAAGCACTACAAACACGTTTGGCTCATGGTAAGCCGTGTGTTAAATATTAGCTATTTTCACTAGCTAGTGTCGTATCCCTGTCTGAAAATGCTTGATGGTGCCATGTTGTCTTCTAAAATCAATCTGGACCAATGGAACTTTTTGTGATGATGGAAATGTTCTATTTGTGTCCAACATGGTAGCCACTGGCCTCATGTGGCTATTGAGCATTTGAAGTGTGTTTAGTGCACCGGAGGAACTAGGTTTTTACTTTTATTTAGTTTTAAATAATTCTAATTTAATTTAACTAGCACAGGTGGGTAGTGGCTACTATATTGGGTAGCTCAGTTCTAGAACGTTATTTTCCAAAGTGTGCTGCTGAGACCAGCAGCAACTGTGTCATCTGGGAGCTTGTTAGAAATGCAGAATCTCCGGCTGTGCCCGACAACTTCTGAATCCAAATCTTAACAAGATTCTCTAGTGATTCTAATGCACAGGAAAGTTTTAGAACCACTGGGTTATAGTCTAAAATTTTTGACTTGCAGGACCCTTAAGAACCTGCGGCTTCCCTCATTCCAAGTCCCCTTCCAGCACTGTTTCACAAACCTTCCACTTAATTAATGTCTCCTGAAATAAAGACTTTGAGCAGTTGCCTGTGGCAGAAGAGTCTCAACGTGGCAAACCCTACTTATTCTCTAAGACCTGGCTCAAATGCCACCTCTTCCATGAATTTCCCCTTCATCTCATTCAAGAAGTCATTGCCTTCTCATTCATATTTGTAGAGAACTTTATATACCTTCCATGACAAGATTTCTATATTATAATATAGTTATGTGTGTATGTGAGTTATTTGAGGCCTTGGACCTCTTGATTTACTTTTCTGTTGTTTGCACCTACCATAATGCCTTATAATCCTTCCGTTATTGGAAACATTTGGATTTTAGAAAGTGGTTATGGTAAATATATTGCATAGTTCCTAACACTGAAGCAGCAATCTGTTCTCCAATATTATGACTATGTCTATAGAGAAACATGTGCATATTCACACTAAGTGGGCCAAATGAAGACTATTAGTAGTCCCATAGGCCAGGTACAGTGGCTCATGCCTGTGATCCTGGCACTTTGGGAGGCTGAGGTGGGAGGATTGCTTGAGCCCAGGTATTAAATATTTGAGGCTTCAGTGAGCTATGATGATGCCATTGGACTCCAGCCTGGGTAATAGAATGAGATCCTCTCTCAAAAAAACAAAACAAACAAACAAAAAAAAACCCAACAAAATAAAATAAAACACATACACACACACACGAAATAGTTCCACATCAGCAGAGCTCACATTTTTCTACCAAACGGGTTATGGTAAAAAAAGGATTGTGAACCAGTTGTTGCTCGAGGGGTTCAAAAGCATTGAAGTCAAATTAGATATCAAAAGCAACTCTGAAGGGCAGGAAGAGAAACCAGTTTAGGTCCAGGTCAATTATGCTGTTTCTGTAAAAAGTGGGAATCAACAAAAGAAAAAAAAAAAACCTGTATGGATGGCCATGGTAGCTCTTGGATTGGTTCTCCTACAGTAGTGGTTCTTGAACTTTCTTGCGTATTTGAATCACCCGAAGAGTTTTCAAAATCCCCAATGTCCAGACTACAACCCATGATAATTATATTACAATGGTCTCTGAGGGTGGGACCCAGGCATCAGTATTTTAAAATCTCTCCAGGTGATTCCAATGTGCATTCAAGTTGAGAACCATTTTTCTACAGAATTTTCCTTAGCAAAGCAGACTTTAACTTTACTGTTACAAAAACTATTGTATATTTAGGCATCAAAGATTTAACAATAATGGAGACTGTGTTGTAAGTAGTCAACACCCGTGCACATACCCTCTCGTGGTGTTTTCTTTCCAATTGCCCTAGGTAGCCTGTACACATCTTTTTTTTTTTTTTTTTTTGCCCTGGGAACTTCTGATAATCAGGGAAACACATAGTCCTATGACCTTGTCTATGTGTAGAATAAAGAACAGGGATTTACAGCCTGGCCTAATCCCTTTTATCAACAAATGGCTTTAGCTTTCTAGCAGTTTCCTCTAGTGTGTTTCTAAGGCTCTGTGGGACACAGACATAATGTAGCCAGGCTGCAGCAGTTTGCCTGTACATGATGCTGCTTGAAGTCCTTCAAAGAGCAGTTGACCAGGTCTCTTCTTAGCTTGTTGACAACCGGACTCCACCATACAACTGTATCATACGCTCAGACCTGCTGCGGGCTGAGGGTCAGGAACATTTTAAGCATTAGTCCTCAGTTCTTCAGAATCTGTAGAATTGAATCATTCTAGAAACAGATTGGGATTTTCCAGGTCAGGGACAAGCTACATCTCATCACCCACCAGATGAATGGCAACATCTGATTCCTTTTTTTTTTTTTCTGATTCCTGCATGTAGGAAATCCACATTAGCAATGCCTGTGCAACAGGGACAGAAATTGGAAAACTGGGAGCCCTGAACTGCCAGCCAAAAAACTGGGACCTAACCCAGGGTTGACATTATTCCTGTTGAATAAGGTTTTTTTTTTTTTTTTTAGTGAAATCCTGAATCTTCTCCTATTTAGGAGGCAGGTGGTTGAGATGGTATAATACTTTTGTTTTCAGTTGACCCTAAAAGGGGAAAACTGACATAGGTAGTTCAAAGGGGAGGTTTATTTCCAAGGTTTAGAAACCAGGCAAAAGATACTAAAGTTGTACAGTGCTTTTGAAAGGCATATTCTCTATTGGTCCCACTGTCCATATGAATAACATACATTCTAATATTATTATTTTTATTAGCTCTAAAATACCACCTTATTACCTTCTGTTCTTCAAGCACTGGCCCTCCCTACCTATGATGCTAGAATTTTCTGAAAATTTCATATTGGCCCTACTCAGTCCTAAAATTGAATAATTATCTCCAGAATCTTCATTTAAAAAATCAATTTCTGTCTGAATTTCTTAATTATATACCATGAGAGTGATTAATCATGTCCCACTCACTAAATCTTAATCCTTTTTTTATTTCATTAGATTTAGGGGATAAAAGTGTGCCAGTGGAGTTTTGTCACGTGGATATATCGTATAGTGGTGAAGTCTTTAGCATATGCATCATCTGAATAGCTTACATTGTACCCAATAGGTAATTTTTCATCCCTCACCTGCGTCCTACCTTCCACCCTTTTGAGTCTTCAGTATCTGTTATACCACAGGTATACTTCAGTATCTGTATGACCGTGTGTAGCCATAGCTTAGCTCATACTTATAAGTGAGAACGTGATATTTGGTTTTCCATTCCTGAGTTACTTCACTAAAGTTAATGGCTTCCAATTCCATTCCGGGTACTGCAAAAGATATTATGTTTCCTTTTTACAACTGTGTAGTATTCCATGGTGTGTGTGTGTGTATATATATACACACCGTATTTTATTTATCCGCTCATTAGTTGATGAACACTTAGGTCCCATACCTTTGTGATTGTGAATAGTGCTGCCATAAACATGCAAGTGGAGGTATTTTTTTATGTAATGATTTTTTCCATCTGGGTAGATACCCAGTAGTGGGATTGCAGTTCCTCTTACGGTTGATTTCTAGTTTTATTCCGCTGTGATGTGAGAAGATGCTTGATACGATTTCAATTTTTAAAACACTTATTGAGACTTGTTTTGTGGCCTAACATATGGTCTATCTTGGAGAATGTCCCATGGGCTGATGAGAATGAGGTATATTTTGTGGTTGTTGGATTGAAAGTTCTATAAATGTCTGTTAGATCCATTTAGTCTAATGTCCAATTTAAGTCCCATGTTTCTTTGTTGATTTTTTGTTTGAATGATTTGTCTAGTGCTGTGAGTGGGATGTTGAAGACTCCCACTATTGTTGCGCTTTTGTCTCTCTCTTTTCTTAGCTCTAGTAGTATTTGTTTTAGGAATCTGGGTGCCTTGGTTCTGGGTGCATGTATATTTAGGATTATTACCTTCTGGCTGAATTGAACACTTTAGTATTATGTAATGATCTTATTTGTCTTCTTTTATTGTTGTTGGTTTAGAGTCTGTTTTATCTGATATACGTATAGCAACTTCTGTTTGCTTTTGGTTTCCATTTGTGTGGAATATCTTTTGCCACCCCTTTATTTTACTATCTTTAAGTAAGGTGATTTTCTTATAAACAGCATATAGTTTGATCATGTGTTTTTAACCATTCCATCAGTTTATCTCTTATGTGTGGCATTTAATCCATTTATATTCAAGGTTAATAATGATATGTAAGGTTCTGTTCCTGCCATGATGTTAATTGCAATCTAGTTGCTGTGTAGCCTCATTTGTGTAATCGTTTTATAAGACTCGTGAGCTTTATACTTTTATTTATTTTTATGATGGCAGGCATTGACTGTTTATTTTCATGGTTAGAGCTCCCTTGAATATTTCTTGTAGGGCAGGTCTAGTGGTGATACATTCCCTCAGTGTTTGCTTGTCTGGGAAACTTTATTTCTTTTTCACTTATGAGACTTATTCCAGCAGGATACAAAATTCAAGGTTGACAATTTTTTTTTTCATTAAGAATTCTGAAAATAGTACCCCAGTCTCTTCTGGCTTATAAGGTTTCTGTTGAGAAGTCCACTTTTAGCCTGATGGGATTTCTTTTATAGGTGACTAGACACATTTCTTTTGCTCATTTTAGGATTTTTCCTTCATGTTGACCTTAGATAGTCTGATGACTACATGTCTCAATGAAGTCCTTCTTGCAATGTATTTCCCTGGAGTTCTCTGAGCTTTTTTTTCAGACAAAGTCTCACTCTATCACCCAGGCTGCTAGAGTGCCATGGCATCATCATAGCTCACAACGACCTCAAACTCCTGGGCTCAAGTGATCCTTCTGCCTCAGCTTCCCCAGTAGCTGGGACTATAGGGGTGCACCACCGCGCCCAGATAATTTTTCTTTTTTTCTTAGTAGAGACAGGTCTGGCTTTTGCTCAGCCTGGTCTCAAACTCTTGGCTTCAACAGATCCTCCTGCCTTTGCCTCCCAGAGTGCTAGGATTACAGGCATGAGCCACCATACCCAGCTGAGAATTTTGATTTTTGTTAGGAATCATTGCTAGAGAGCTAGTGTGATCCTTTGGGGTGTCACTACACCCTGTATTTTCATACTGCCAGAATTGTTATGCTGGTTTCTTCTCATCAGAAGAAACTATCTTTTCTTAGTTTTGAATTTATTTTTGTTTGGATCGGATTTGTGATTTTTTTTCCCTTGAGGATGTGACTATATGTTGCATACAATCCTTTGGCTTTGCTTCTGGGTGCTTTCAGTGGCAAACACTCTGTATGAATTCTTTGGTCGTAGGTTGCTTTAGTATGGTGACTTTCTTAAATGCTGGGTTGTAGTAGCAATGTATCCAGCATGTGAGCAGGCTCATGGCCTTCTGAGGAGCCATCAGGAGTCTCAAGAAATACTAGCACTCCGGGAGGCTGAGGCGGGAGGATCGTTTGAGCTCAGGAGTTCGAGACCAGCCTGAGCAAGAGGGAGACCCCGTCTCTACTAAAAAAAAAAAAAAAAAAAAAAAAATAGAAATTAGCTGGACAATTAAAAGTATATATAAAAAATTAGCACGGCATGGTGGCGCATGCTTGTAGTCCCAGCTACTCGGGAGGCTGAGGCAGGAGGATCTCTTGAGCCTAGGAGTTTGAGGTTGCTGTGAGTTAGGCTGATACCGTGGCACTCTAGCCCGGGCAACAGAGTGAGACTCTGTCTCAAAAAGAAGCTCGTCTTCTTAAGTGCTGCGTGCTTGTGTCAGCAGATTTTGCATTGGGTTGTGCAGTGTGACTTCCAGGCCAGTAGATGGCGCTTGTGGAGCCGTCTGTGAGAGTAGCGATCAGTTCACGCTTGATCTTTCTTTGCCAGGAACAGCTCTCAGTTGCAGGCATTGGGCTGAAACTGTGGAAAGCGCTGTGGCCTGAGCACGCTCCTCAGCCTTGGCTGGGGTCGGGGTGTGTAGGGGCGGTGAAGCTGGGTGGCGCTGTACTGTGCAAGGCTGTCCTCGGGTGCCGCAGTGGCGAGCATAAGCCTTGATGGTACTGGAGGAGCTCCTGGTTCAATGTCCTGTCTTCGCACAGTCAGTACCCAGAGGGAAGGTACTGCCCCAGTCCCACAGCCTGGGCAGGTAGGAACATGATCCATTTTTCTGTCACCCCCCCCATTCCTATGCTTAGAAAGCTCAGTTCAGTCAGACATGCTTTCCATCTCCAGGCCGCAATGCAGCGGAGAGTCATAAAAGACTCCTGCCCTATGACTCACTGCCAGAATTGCTGCAGTGCAATGCTTCCTCCCTTGGCCCCAAACCCACAGTTCCCCGGCTTTCCTGCTGTCCTCTGTAGAGACACTGCCACTCCATGCAGAGGGAGAGAGGGACCCTGCTTTTTGGGCAATCCCTGGCTGGGTGGCTGGCTGCACTGCCGGTGGGGACGCTGTTGCCCCAGCAGATCCAGAAAGGTGCGTCTCTGGTGCGCCTGTGCCAACTTCCAGTGGCAGCAGCCTCTGCTGTGTCTGGGGAGAGGAAAGTCCCCTCTCCATGCCTGGGCCAGAGCACCGAAGCAGCTTGGCCAATGGGATGGATTTACACTCCGCCTTGCAGAGCCAAGCACAGCCTCTGTAAGCGGGGAACTCTCCGACTCAGGAAAGCGCGTGCTCTGGTTTCCTTTCTCCCAAGGGTTGGCTCCCTTGGTGTGCTGTACTTACCCTTTCCCTGGGGGTTAGGCCACTGGGAACCCTGTAGCTCCCGTGTGTCCAAGCAGCCCTGTGTGGCTACTGTGCTCTGAGCAGGCCCTAGGGATGTCAGCAAGGGCTCCTGTGATGGGGCGACACAGGGCTGAGGTTCCCTGGGCAGGGCACAGTCCCCTGACGGCTGTGGCCCAAGTATGGTGTCCTGCTGCTGCTGCTGCTTGAGTCCAGGGGCAGGGCGAGCAACCTGGTGCAAGTTAGCAGTTTGGTACGATGCCCTCGAGAATTCCCCACGTCGCTGCCCACAGCCATGTTTGGTTTCGCGAGGGCAGAGGAGCTGTCTGACGCTTTGGGTGCTGGCTGTTCCCTGCAGGGGCGACGGGAGCCAACACATCCCTGTCTACCCTTTCCACACAATGCCAAGTCTCCGGGGTTCCTCGCTGATCTCTGCCAGCCTCTTGCTTCCTTTTTTGTGCCGCAGATTCTTCCCACGAGTTCTCCACTGTGTTCCAACCCTCTCCCCTTGATATTCCATGATGTCCGTTCACTTGCAACTTTGTCTTTTCATTCTGAGGAGAACTTGTGTCCAACGTCTCTAGTCAGCTATCTTGAATCCTTGCGTCTCCTTTTTGGTAGAAATACTTGCACATATCCTGGGTACTAATATTATGTATGGAAAATAACTTTCCCAGAGTGTGGCTTGTCATTTCTCTTCTATATGCTGACTTTTCATTGTTTCAAAAATTAATGTGGTAACAGTGTCGATCTTTTGTTATCTATATTGTGCCTTTGTATGTCATGTTTAAAGAGATAGCTTTTTAACTCTAGGGCGTGAGGACATTTCTTCTACATTTCATTCTGATATTTAAAAATTTTGAATATTTTATTTAAATCTTTAATTCACCTGGAATTCATTTTTGTATGAGGTGGAAATCTAATCTGCTTAAAAATGTGCACAACTATTAATGACTATCCCAGAAATTATTGAATAATCTAACATTTCCCTATAGGTCTGCAATGCCATTTTTTGTCGAATATTAAGTAAGTTTCTATACATGTCTGGGTCCATTTTTAGGCTCTCTGTTTCGAACACTGGCCAATTTATCTATCTTTGTAGCAAATGCACCCTTTCTAGATTTCTATAGATTTAAAATTAGTCTAAGTTTCTTTATTTTACCTATCTTCAAATATTTCTTGATTATTTTTTGGCCTTTTCTTTTTTAATTCTTTTATCATAATTATTTTTTTAGAGACAGGGTCTCAGTCTGTCACCCAGGCTGGAGTGCTGTGGTGTGATTATAGTTCATTGAGACCTTGAGCTACTGGGTTCAAGTGATCCTCTTGCCTCAGCTTCCTTAGTGCTGGGACTACAGGTGCATGCCACCACACCTGGCTAGGTTTTAAAAATTTTTTTGTGGAAACGGAGTCTTGCTATGTTGCTCAGGCTGGTCTTGACCTCCTGGCCTTAAGCAATCTTTCCATCTCAGCCTCCCGGAGTGTTGGGATTACAGGCGTGAGGCATTGCCCATCCTTTTTTGGACTTTCCTGTGAAATTTTAGAACGAATGTATCATGTGATAAAAATTTATAGGTTAATTTGGGGACTACTGATTTTTTAAAAATTGAGTCTTTCTATCAGTTAATATTGTATCTTATTAAAAATTCACATTTTGTAGTTCTTACTGCAACATAAAAATACAGTTGATTTTTGTATTTTGATTCTGTTTTTGTCAACCTTGCTAAACTTTCTTATTAATTATAACAAATTGTATTTATATTCTTTTGGATTCTCTACTTCAATAGTTGTACTGATTTAAAAAATGTCCACAAATTCTTTGATACTTCTCCCTTCAAGAGGTGGAGCCTAGTCACTCTCCCTGAGTGTGGGCTAGACTTAGGGACTCAATTGTAGGAAACAGAATAAAGTGGAAGTGATGGTGTGTCACGTCTAAGATTTGCTTATCAAAGACACTGTGGCTTGTGTCTTGCCCTCTCTCTGTCTCTCTCTCTGTCTCTCTAATGACTCGCTCTGCGGCGAGCCAGCTGCCATGTCATGAGGGCACTCAGGCAGCGCTGTGGAAAGGCTCATGTGGTGGGGAGCTGAGGCCTCCTGCCAACACTGGAAGTGAGGCGTCCTGCCAATAGCCATGGGAGTGAGCCATCTTGGAAACGGATCCTCCAGTCCCAGTCAACCTTTCAGAGGACTGCAGCTCAGCAGACATTCTGACTACAGTCTTCTGAGAGACCCAGAGCCTGTAAGCGGCTTCTAGATTCCTGACCCTCAGAAACTGTTTGAAGTAACAAAGATCTTTTTTAGGGCAGGAAAAATTCAACATACATTTTATTATAACTATATAAATATTATTCGCGGCCAAGTCACATAGTGTACTAAGAAGAAATTGACTTTATGTAACCTTTTGCTTTTCCTAGAGTTAATAATTGTTTCCTCTCTTTTCTTTTTTATTTGCTTGTTTTCTTTGAACCTCTTAGCAATTCTTTCATCTTTAATGTCCCAATTACTCTCCATCCTCAGGCCAGGACTCAGATTTTCAAAAGCAATAATAATTCTCAACTTTCTTTCAACTTTTGGAATCTCAGTTTTTACCCAGTGAGATACAATTCTTGAAGAAAATTATTGGCTAATCAAAGAAAGCTGATTTTTTTCCCTCATTCTTAATTTTTTTATTTGTTTTCTCTCCCTCTCAACAGCTTGATTTAGATATTACTGACATAAAAATTGTATATACTTACATTGTACAATTTGATGTGTTGATATATGTATATATTGTGAAATGATCACCACATTCCAGCTAATTAATATTAATATATCTGTCACCTCTACATAGTTACCAATTTTGTTTGCATGTGTTGAAAAGATTTATCTGTTTAGCAGATGTCAAGTATGCAATACAGTATTGTTAACTCTTGTCACCATGATGTGCATTAGCTCCCCAGAACTTATTCATCTTACATAAGTGAGACTTTGTACCCTTTGACCAATGTCACCCCATTGTGCCTTCTCCCAAGCCCCTGGCAACCACTATCCTACTCTTAGTTTCTATGAGTACAAATGTTTTAGAGTCCACATATAAGTGAGATCATGCAGTATTTATCTTGCAGTATCTAACTTACTTCACTTACCATAATGTCCTCCAGCTTCATCGATTTGCTGCGAATAGCAAGATTTCCTTTTTTTTTGTTTTAAGGCAGAATGACATTTCATTGTATATATAAACCACATTTTCTTATCGATTCATTAGTCAAAGGACATTTTTGTTGTTTCCCTAGTATGGTTATTATGAGTAAAATTAACATGGGAATGCAGATATCTCTTTGACATACTGATTTCATTTCCTCTGGATATATACCTGCAAGTGGGATTGCTGGATCATGTGGTAATCCTATTTTTAATTTGTTGAGGAATCTATACCACTCCTCATGGCTATAATTAACTAATTAATTATAGTGAATGAGAATAATAATGGCTATATTAATTCATGGTCTCTTCAACAATGTACAAGTGTTCCTTTTTCTCCACATCCTCACTAACACTTGTTATCTTTATGTCCTTTTGGTAATAGACATCCTACCAGATGTTACAGGTGTTACATGATACCTCATTGTGGTTCGATTTGTATTTCCACGAGAATTAGAGATGTTCAGCACCTTTTCATATATACCTATTGGCAATTTTAATTTCTTCTTTTGAGATGTGTCTTTTTAGGTCCTTTGCCCATTGTTTACTCAGGTTATTTTATTTTATTTTTTTTGCTGTTGAGCTGTAGGATTTTTTAAAAATATATTTTGGATATTAATGTTGGGTTTGGTTTTGTGTTGGAGAGAGATGTCCTGGTTCTTTGCCTCCTGGCTTGGAAGAATCACAAGCAGGGCTGGTGTGACGGAGTGATGACAGACGTGAGCCACTTCCACACAAGCAGCTTTTATTGCAAAGCGGAGGGTACAAAGCAAAAGTATGTTTCGGAATGAGGAACGGGTCTGCCTGCATCGGTGGAGAAGGCCCTGAATGAAATAAGATTTATTCCTTTTATGGTGGTTTTCTAAATTTATGCTAAGCCAATTCATGACTATTCTGAGGAAAGGGTGGAGAATTCTTGGAATCGGGGTTCCTCCTCTTTTTCTATCTTATAGGATAACTTCTGAGGGTTGCCGTGGTATTTGTAAACTGTCATGACACTGGGGGGTGTGATTTTTACTATGCTAATGAGGGAAAGTGGGTAAAGAGTTCACCTTAGGTCATAATCTCCACTGTCTGCACATGCTCTTGGTCAGGAAAAGTCCCTACCCTCAAGTTCCTGCTGTTGTGGTTTCTTTCTTCTGTTGTTATTGGTCCTGACTCTCGGCTTTTGCCCACATCACCCTATTGCCTACCCTGCCACCTGCATGTCTAACCTCCTGCCCTGCCACCTGCATGCCCTTAGCCCCACCTAACAATTAACCCATTATCAGATATATAATTTGCAAATATTTTCTCTCATTCTGTAGATTGCCTTTTCACTCTTATTGTTTTCTTTGCTATGCAGGATCTTTTTAGTTTGATGTAGTCCCACTTGTCTATTTTTGCTTTTGTTGCCTGTGATTTTGGTGTCATTTTTAATAAATTATTGCCAAGACCAATGTCAAGGTTTTTCTTCATTTTTAAAGGAGTTTTGTGATTTTACTCTTAAGTTTTTAATCCATTGAGTTGATTTGGTGTATTGTATAAGGGTCCAATTTCATTCTTTTGCATGTCGATATCCAGATTTCCCAACAGCATTTGTTGAAGAGACTATTTTTTTCTCATTGTGTTTTCTTGGCACTCTTGTTGAAGATCATTTGACCATAAATGTGTAGGCTTATTTCTGGATTCTCTATTCTACTCCCTTGGTATATATGTTTATTTTTATGCCAGTACCATACTATTTTGATTCCCATAGCTTTGTATTATAATTTGAAGTGAGGAAGTATGATGCCTCCAGCTTTGCTTTTCTTGCTCAGGATTTCTTTGGCTATTTGGGGTCCTTGGTGGTCTCATATGAAATTTAGGATTGTATTTTCTATTTCTGTAAAAAAGAGCAATTATTTTGAATTCTTCATCACATAATTAATGGCTCTCCCTTTCTTCAGGGTTGGGTACTGAAAGTTTATTACATTCCTTTGGTGGTGTTATGTTTCCTTGTTTATTTCTTGATCCTTGCACACTTGCATCAGTGTCTGTGCAGTTACCTCTTCTAGACTTTATGGATGGCTTTGGTAAGGAAAGATTTTCACTTGCAAGGGAGAGGGGGCATGGAGTTGTTGACTGGAGAGGCATGCTGGAGTGTGCTGTAGTGCACCAGATCTAGTTGTGCATGGGGCACTAACTGTGGACCTGTGCTGTAGCTCCATGTCCAAGGGGCCTTGGTGATTAGTGTCTCTTGCAGCTGGGGTCTGTGATGTTGGAAACTTTGTGGCCCTTGGTTTTTTTAATTGGTAAGTTTAACTCATTTATATTTATTACAAGCACTGTTACACTTAAATTTATTTATTTCCATCATGTTACTTTATATTTTTGTATACAAGTTTTTTCTCCTTTTCTCTAGCATTTATTTTATTGAGTTTTTTATATTCCCTGATTTCTTCTCTCTATTAATTTAGAAATTATAGATTCTATTTCCATGGATTTAGGGATTACACTTAAATTTTAAACCGAACATACTTGATTTAACCAAATCTAATCTTAATCAATACCTCTACTCTTATTTGGATCAATACAAGCCCCTTAGAATCATTAATTTTGATTACCAATTCTTGATTATCATCCTCTCCCACCTTTCAGGATTCTTTTGTCTTATGGTTACCTATATATTTTTCTACATACTCAAATTAGTGGTTGTCATCATCATCATCATCATCATCATTGTCATTTAACAATTTCTTTGCTTGCAATTGCTTCTTTCATTTATTATTTTCCTTCTCGGTTCAATTAATCTATTACTGAAGAACATGTTTTAGGAGTTTTTTTCAGTGAAAGTCTTTGAATAACACATTCTCTTAGCCTTTAGAAAATTAAAAATATGCTTTTTCTATTTCATTTTGCAATTCTGGTTACCTGAATACAGAGTTTTAAGGCCATAGTTAGCTCTTGCCACACATTGAAGGTATTTTTCATTGTCTTCTGATACCTGTTGTTGCCATGGAAAATCTGATTGTTATATGTAGTTAATTTCTTCTTATTTTTTCCTTGTAAGACTTTCACTTTGCCTTTTTTATTCTCCAGATTTGTTGAAATATATCTAGGTATGGATTTATTTTTATTTTTTATACTTATAAGATTAAAAAAATTTAGCTGTGAATTTATTTCTGTTTTTTATGCTTACAAATTTTTGTGCTGCTTTAATCTAAGGGGTCATATTTTTCATCAATTCTGGCAAATTCTCGGCCATTATCTTCTCAAATATCACCTCTGTTTTTATTTTTTTGGACCTCCAGTTTTATGTAAGTTATAAAATTTTCTCATTCTGACCTATATTTCCACGCCTCTTATTTTTATTTATTTGTCTCAGAATAATTCTATCTTCTGTAACACTAATTCCTTTTCAAATTTAACTAATCTGTATTTTAACCCAGCTGTTGAGATTTAATTTCAATGTCGTTGGTTCTTTCTCCAAGTCTTTCAGCTATTTTTTCTGCCAGGGCATTCTGTTTTTTTTCACTATAGTTTCCATTTTTTTCTTAGCTCTTTATTAAAAAAAAGATAATAATCTTTCTCAGATTATTATCTCTGTTATCTCAAATTCTTAGTGTGATACATATTCCAGTTTGCTGTGTCTGCTGACTTTCTCTGATGGTGAATTGTTTCCTCATGTGGTGTATAATTTTTGAATGTGAGCTTATTTTCATCAGGGTTTAGAAATTTTTTACATGTGTGTATATGTGTTGTGTGCAGTCTGCATAAGAGCTTTGTTTTGCCTTTCCCTAATGCCCTTGGGATTTTTAGGTTGTCTAATCAGCCTGGAATTCTGGCATCATTTGAATAGTATAAACTCTAGGAATTGCTCAGGCTCGACATTTAATTTCTTATGGGATAATTCTATTTTATTTCACCTAACATTTTGGGAAAGGACAAGCTTCCTTGATACTTCTCTAGGCCCAAAGCTGGTTATATATTTAAAGTGGCAGCTGCTATTAACAGTGTAAGTAAATTTATTAGAGAGGCTACTTAGCGCAATAGGGGTAGGGAACTTGCGGCCTTGGGGCCACATGTGGCCTTCTGGATTCTTGAGTGCGGCCTGCATCCAAATATTATGGAACAAATTCTTTTAATAAAGGGATTTGTTCTGTGAAGTTTGTATTTGGTTGAGGGGCCAACTTGGGGATCTGGAGGGCCACATGTGGCCTTGAGGCCACAGGTTCCTGTGTCAAAAGAGGTGGTAAAGTGTAGCTAGAGAGAGAAGCAGAGCAAGTACATCTTCAGGGTCACTTAGGGGGTAATGGCTTTTTTTGTCATTTTCTTCGGTGGTTCCAAGACTAAATCGTCTTTTTTTAGGTCATTCCATTTCTGGAAGTCAGTAGTTAATGTGATTCCCGTGAGTTTTCTGGTTTATATTCTCCTTCCCTTGAAATTGTTCTTTCTCCAAAGATGCCCTGTCTGTACTGTGTATGACCAAGTCCATTTTTAGCATCAGTTTTCACTTTTTTGTTCCTTGCTTTTTTGGTAATCATCAGTGGATGTATTATCCCCACTGGCCAGTCTCCATGTGTGCTATTAATGTATCATCTAATCTACATTTCTCTAAATATTATGTAAGTCTCAAGACCCTTCCAAGTTACACCATTTTCTCCCCTTTATGGTCTTCATTGTTCTTAGAATTAGTAAAATGCCACTTGGCACTTTGTCATTTCCTACTTGTATTGCTCAAGTGAGATGGTGATCGACTTGAAAGTTGGAGAAACTTCATAGTTCACGGAAATCTAATTCATGCTATTGCTAGTCACAGAGACATCTCTCTTCTGAGACACATTTCTCAGGTTCCTAAGCATATACATTATTAGTTTATATCAATTGTCAAAGTGTAATATAGGTATTTTAAAAATAAATGGTGGAGGACTGTGAATATCTCTCCCTTCCCTTAGGACTAGAAATACAATTTATGGAATTTACTGTCTTTTATTTTTTCCTCTACTTATTGGTTATTTACTAAGTGAAATGTATTTTTGGTAGTATGTAAATGATAAATGCAAACAAAGTAGTGGTTTTAAGTTAAAAAGTTAATTTATCTCATTCCTCATGCCAGAGGAATGAGAGATAATTAGCCTACATTAATGGAAAAGAATCACTAGCTTTTATTTTTAAAATTTCTATTTTAGAATTTATTGAGATTATCTCAGGCAGCATTAACCATGAGGTTTCCAATGATGGCTTTTGAAATTTATTTTACTGTGGTCTTTTCTAATAGACCTGTTAGAGAACTGACTCATTTCTATTTCTCTTCACGAGTAAAGGACAATAGAATTACTCAGGTGCTAACAGGTATTTATAGAGATGCATGCATATTTATTTAGTTCACTTTCTTTTTTTTTTTTTTTATCAGACACAGTTGGGATTTGAAGAGAAACAAATATAGTCCTTATAGTCAAACAATTAACATGAGAGCAGAATATATCAGTTTTTCTTTAAAAAGTCAGAATTTCTTCCATATTCCCCAAGTGTGTTATTAATTCTCTTGGCATGTTATACAGCAAAATGAAAGTATTTATGAATGTGGCTACTTCTTTTAACAAGTTCCAATAACTGCTTCCTAAACCTCGTGTTTTTATATCAATTACATACAGTAAGCGCTGAAATCGACCAAAGAGAACTGCAGAGGCCTTACTTGAGATATTCATGTTAAATGAGGACTGCCGCCTGCCAAAAGTAAAATGTGGATATAATTTTATAACACCATTTTATAATTAAAGTCATAAGTAAGGTTTCCTGCTATTGTTTAAAAATGTGTCATGATAAATTTAAATCAAAGATATGGGCAAAGAAAGGTCTGCAAAGTAACGGATGAAGGCAACTAAGATGGTGCAGAAACAAGGCCCAGTGTGGAAAAGAAACACATGCAAACAATTTTAGTGAAATAATTACATTTATTGTAGATGGAGTTCTGTTTTAGAAACTATAACCACTTAGAAACGGTTTTCATTCATGTCAGATTGAGGTTAACTTGTTGGTCTCTCTATAGAAAGATTTTTTTTTCTTTTTTACCAGCAGGGAAATTTAATACATTGATTTAGTGATAAGACCATGTCTTCTGACCAAACACCCAACAAACAAAAGTCCCTAAAACTGAAGAATGTGATTCCGGCATATAGAAGTTTGCAGTAGTTAGAACTGCCATAGTTAGTAAATAGAAATATAGGACACCCATTTAAATCTGAATTTCAGATAAACCACAAATATATGTTTAGTATAAGTGTGTCCCATGTAATATTTGGGACATACTTATACTAAAAATTGTTTATGGTTTATCTGAAATTTAAATTTAACTGGGTGTTCTGGATTTTACCTGGCAACCTTAACACAAATAAAAATACAAATTTTGGCAAAAAATTTTGTATTTCTTTTTTTTTTTAACCTCCAAAAAGCATCACAAAAAATTTTGTATTGTAAGCTAAATATTTGAAGGAGAGTAAATTTAAGTGATCAGAGCAGAGAAAGAGGTATATGTATTTTTGTGCTGTCAGCCCATTAAATTTCTAATGTTTACAGTTACGTCGATGAATGATGATTTCTGTTCAGTGATGAGGAAGATTTTTGCTTTGCTGGTGGACCTGGTTTGCTAGTGAACACAACTCATTTAAAAGAGCTTCTCCCTGAAGGAGATAATGTTGATTCACATACGTGGATAAATTTAATCATTAGGACATTCCTGGCTTTAGTAAGTTGTGTTCCTCTAATGTGAAGGCTGTTCCCAATGTATCAATTCATTCATCTTGTCTCTAATACAAGCCATGTGTTTCAGATGGGAGTTGAAAGGACGTTAATCAGAATCTCCCCCTTCGACCAGTCCAAGGGGATACGAAGTCTGTGGTTACATCTCAAATGTCAAGATACAGGGAAATGGATAATAACATTCAAGGCATATCACTTGTAATTCATACTGTTGTTACAATTGCTGTGAAATATGTCGGGGATGGGAAGGCACTGCACCATAAGGCAGTGTCTGTTCAGTGGAAACTGTGGCCGCAAGGGGCTGGAGGGCTGTATCTGCTTTTCTTCAGCAGTCACGACTCCCACTGAATCCATGAGAAGGCAAGAATTGGTATTCAAACTTATGTATAAGTTGATTGTCCTTTAAGAGTAGAGGAAATGTATAATCATCTATGACTCAATTTCCTTGTTATAGATCAGTGGTTCTCAATCTTGGCTGTACATAGGAACCACCTGGGAATTTTTGGAACTCCCAATGCCCAGACCACACCCCAGATCAAGTGAATTACAATCTTTGGGGCTGGAACCCAGGCATCAGTTGTTATTGGAACTCCCCAGGTGGTGCCAGTGTGCAGCCAAGTTTGAGAACCACTGGATCATCATGGAAAATGCTGGTTATAGACATGGGAACACCTGCTGACTTACTGTCATTTATGGCATTTGATTTCTTACCAATTTATCATGTTATATTTGGAAACTGTATTTACAAAATTTTGCTAGTTTGTTCTCTCTCTGTCTCTCTCTTAAGATACTTGCCACTGGAACCCAGCCACGATGCTGTCAAGAAGGCCAGGCTGTATGGAACGGCTTCGTCTAGGAGTTCTGCTGGGTAACAGCTCCAGCTGAGGTTCCAGCAGAGAGTCAGCATCAACTACTAGATGTGTAAGTGAAGCCTTCACGCCTAGTTGTACCCAGTCATTCCCCAAACCCTGAGAGATGAGAAAATGACTCTTGTTATTTTAAGTTACATAGATAATGAGGTAGCAATAGATAGCTGAAGCAACATCTTATTTTTATTCTTCTATTTGTTAATACAAGTGTTTTTCAAACATTTATGTATACGTAACATCGAGCATTAAACAATATTTATAACCTATCATTGGAACAAGGCAAGATCTTTAGCAAATTTAAACTTAACCTCCTCTCCCTTTTTGGTTTTCTATAAATAAATTTGAGATTGTTACTGTATCTTACATTACACCCCTACTATTTAAGAAGTGTTTTAATAATTGCTCTAAGAATCGTATGCATTCAATCATAAGTTGTGTGGGTTTTTTATTGTGTATCTCACTACTATTCCAGGTGTCCCATGTCTTTCTCTTTCTTGGATTCATCTTTTTGTTTCACTGGGATATATTCCTGAATCATTTTTCAAAAATGATATGTAAATATTAAACATTTTTATTTCTTGCTTATTTAAAACTTTAATTTTGTCCTCACTCTATTACCAAGCCCTTCTGTTCAATATCTTATTTTGGAAATCACATTGTAATGTTGAAGAGCCCCTTTTTGTTCTCTGAGTGCTTCTTTTTCTTAGTAGCCTATTTTTATTTTATGGGTTCACTATCTTCTCATAATTAGAAAATTTAAAAAAATTCTTATCTATTTCCTATATTATTGATTTTTGCTTATATCATTTGTGCTTTCATATCTTCAACTATCTGGTATAGTGACCGCATGTTCATGAAAGGAGGACTAGGTTGGTTACTAAAGGTATCATACACAGGTACCATCTGGAAGTCTCTTTCCACAGTAGGCACATTTCCTTCTAGCATGCACAAACAAAAAACAGTGAGATGAGACAAATTTGGATGGACCTGGGGTCTTATTTCCTTTTGATAATTTAGCAAAGAGCTGACTCTGCAGGTCTGAGTGAGCTCAATAGGCTGATACCAGGCACTCGTCTCCTTGAGACAACCTCCCCCAATTTCTTCTAACAAAGCCTCTTTGTTGACCAGAGAGTCCGTAGTAACAAAGTCTAGTAGCTGTTCCCTTTCCCTGACTCCACGACATTGTAGAACATTATGGGGTCAGAGTCCCACTCTATTGGAATGTTGGACACATTCACCTGGCCTAAGCTGTCAGTTAATGAGATGTCTGGAGACTGTGTATAGTATATTACTTCTCTGCTTATAATTTTTTTCACACATAAACTCTTTTGACATCTGCATTATGTAGTACTAGGTTGTGGACCTATGACCTGTTTGTATGACAAGCAGGCCAAGAAATCCGAAGCTGAGATGGCTTCACTGCAGGCATTGGGATGATGTTCTTAGTGTCTCTACATTGTTGCCCTTTGCGTTTCTCTTCACGTTTATTTTGGATTTATGGAGTTCTCCCTTTCGTCCTAATTTCTACACTTGAGCTTTCCCCATACTTTGTTTAGAAGACATTTATCGTGACTGTCCTGGAGGCAAAAGCAACAGCCAGCAGCACTGCACAGAGGAGTCAGGACACATGTACATCTAGTGTTTCTCATATCAACTATCAAGAGGTGGGGGGAGAGGGAAGGGGAGGGAAGAGAAGAGAAGAGAACAGTGCGACACTAAAAGCAGCACAGCAAAGAGCCCTCCAGTCTGCTCATTGGCGACGAGTGAGAGCAAGTATTGTGAGTTTGTAGTTTCTTCAACGTGCTTCAGTTCCCATATGCCACTCGGAGTTGAGCATCTCATCAGGCTGAGTGTGATTATAATGTTCAAAGATATATATATGTATATATATATATACACACACATATACATATATATATATAGTTTTCTGTACAATGTGTACTCTCCATGCAAGTGGAGAACTTCATCTGGTGCTTATGTGAAAAATTAGGATCTGTTCCAATGCTGGAGAAAAAAGTGTCACAAGAGGCAGTGTATCTGTAGTCTCACAGTGATTGAAAGTATTTTCAAGGCCAATAATGGCCCTAGATAATTTTGTCTTGCATAATGACCTTTAAAGCAACCGCCCTGAGGGCCTGACCCACCCACATGGGCCAGTCTTTATTTAAGTTCCCACAGGATTGCTCCATTCCCTGTTTCCATTCTTTGCCTTGTTAACTCAGAGCTTGGAGACTCTTTAGGGCTGTTTGGGGAAGAAGTTATTTTACCTGTGTAAACTCCTATGCAAGTTCTATTTTAGGGTGGGATTTTTCTCTGTTCTATTTTCTACATTAATCTAATTCCATCTGCTTACATTAAAAAGTTCTTGTTTTTGAAATTACCTATTAATCCATTCTCATTGCAAAAATTTCAAACCATAGAAAATTATAGGAAAGGCCTTCTTTAATTGTTCAATCTAGAGTAAACATCGATCCCTTTCTTTCCCATCATTCTGTTAAATTTCTATTTAAATGTGTTCTTCAGAACCTGATCATTCCTGCCCATACATGTGTGTGCATACTTTTTTTTTTTAATGTGTCTTAGAAATCAGATGGTCTGTTTGCTCTATTTACAAGCAACCCCAACTTGGCATCTTAAAATAGCTTTCATCTTATTATATCTCATGATTCCATGGGTTGACTGGGGCATAGCGGATCAGTTCTTTTACTGGCCTTGCTTGGACTCTGTGGTCAAATATGTCCATGAGAATATTTCTCATTCTATATGTTCACCAAGCATCTTGGCCAGGCACGGTGGCTTATGCCTGTAATCCTGGCACTCTGGGAGGCCGAGGCAGGAGGATTGCTTGAGCTCAGGAGTTCAAGACCAGCCTGAGCAAGACTGAGACCCTGTCTCTACAAAAAATAGAAAAATTAGCCGGGCATGGTGGTGTGTGCCTGTAGTCCCAGCTACCCCAGAGGCTGAGGCGTTAGGATCACTTGAGTCCAGGAGTTTGAGGTTGCATTGAGCTACGATGACACCATTGCACTCTAGCCAGGGCGACAGAGCAAGACTCTGTCTCAGAATAAAACAAAACAAAACACAAAAACAGAGACTCTTGCTATGCCTGGATCAAATGGTGGAATCTATTCCCTTCTCTTGAGCTGGATGGGCCATTGTGAAGGGCTCAACGAATAGAGTATGGCAGAAGACATGCTATGTGAATTTGAAGCTAGGTCATAAAAGATGATGCAGCTTCCCCTGGCTCTCTCCTGGGACACTTGCACTTGGAACCCAGACACCATTCCCTAAGGCAGCCCAGGCCATATGAAGCCTCAGTCCTGACTGAGACTCCAGCTGATGGCTAGCACTAACTTGCCACACTGTGAGTGAGCCAGCTTGGATGTGAATCCTTTAGTCCTCAGTCAAGTTTGTTCCAGCTGATGCCACGTGCAGCATAACATGGAGATGCTGAGTTCTGCCCAAATTGAAGATGCATGAGCAAAATAAATGTTATTGTTTTGATCCACTGTGTTTTGGAGTGATTATTAAGCACCAGTAGGATAATTGGAATAGTCTCTCTTATGCAGGTACAGTGAGAAGGTGGTATGGAATTGGATATATGGTACCTTAATATCCTTCTGTATGGCCTCTCTTTCTAGAATGAGAACCTGAACTCCTTTTGTGGCAGCTCAGAGCTCCAAAAGGGAGGAAGTGGGAACTCCCAAACCTTTTTAGTACCTGAACTTGGACATACCAGAACGTTACTTCACCCATATTCTATTGGCCAAAGCAGTCACAGGCCAAATTCCTGGGGAGGAGATATAAGCTCTACTTTCTGATAGGAGAAACAAGGAGTGGCACGTGCATATCATAAGGGAAGGAATTGAAGGTGGCCGTCTTTGGAAATCAGCTGCCACGCTGTCCCTCATTAAGATACTAGTCCACAAGGGCCATCACCTTGCCTCTTATGTTCATTGTTGGATCTCCGGTACCCATTGCTGTAATTGGCACATACTGTCTCTGAAATATTTATTGCAAAAATGAATAAGTACAGAAGTGTGCGACTTTCATATGAGACTATTTCCTTTGACCAGAGTACTTTCTCCTCTTTCCCTATCTCCCATTTCTCATCAAAACTCAATTTAAATGCCTTTTCTTTCATGACCCTGGCAGATTTCATTACCCTTTCCTCTTGGCTCCCTTAGTATTTTGCTCATGTCTCATTTTTGTGTTGGGCATTTATTGGTTTCTCTTTGGGAGGATCTCAAAAGGCAAAAATTCTGTCTTTGTAGTATCTTTGAATGGCTTCCAGTGTCTGGCAGGTAGTATGCTCAGAAAGACAGCCATGGATTAGCATAGATGAACACAAGAATGGAATCAATTCCTTTTAATTCTGGAGTCCACAACTCAATAGAGAAATAAAAAAAAAATTTGAAGTACTTTTTAAGGAGTGTTTATGACTAAAAGGGCTTGGTTGGGATTGAGGGTAGGTGAGAAATGAGAGATCCTTTAGTCCAGAGAAGGGAAGTCATTTCCAAAGAAAAATACTGAAATTACTGAAATGTTACAAATAACTATGTGAGCTGGCAACAATAGGAATATCCAATTTTTTGGACTTCATCTGTAAAATGGGGGATAATAATATTCCTTATAATCATTTATGGTTGATGTGAGGAGTAAATGAAATAAAATAAACATAGTGCTCAGACCAATGCCTGGAACATAGTGTTCAATAAATGGGAGCTGTAATAATCAACCCTCCCATAATACCTGCTACTCATTAACTGGCCATTTCTGCCGGAAACTATACTCAGTGATAATATGGATACCAAGTAATGGGTGTTTCTTTACTAAAGTAATTCAACATGAAGCAAGCAAGCAGAAGTGGCCTTTCCTGAAACATCAACAAGGTTGTGCCACTTCCAGGAGATCTTTCTTGTTATTTTTCAGTGGCACTTCTTAGTGGCTGGAATCTTCTCCAACGCAAAAGGGAAGAGCAGGTAAGCCTGAGATTTGCTGATTCTGCAATTTGGTAAACAGGTAGAGAAGCCTGCTCAGCTGTCACTTAGGAGAGCAGAGAAACCCACATGTGAAAAATTTCCAGGCCTAAGGTTTCTAGCTCTTGAAAACTGGAAGCTTGTTTTATGTAGCAGTTTCCTTCCATCCCTTTATGGAGCTGAAAATTAGGCTGTTACATCAAAAATAGCCTTCTGATGAGAGTTACTCTGAATAGAGAGATGGTGTAGACCTGGCCTAACTACCCTGCAGATGCTGATGAAGGACCACACAGATGTATCACAGAGGCGGCCTCATGCAAACTCCACAGCAAACCCTCAAGGTTTCTTGGAGAATCCATCTTCATGTGAACTTGCTTTGTTTGATACCCTAGGCGACCAGTTCAAGGGCAGACTGCCCAGACAGGCCTCTTTGTTAGCTGCCAGCTAATTAATTTACCTCCAAAATGCAAAATAAGGCTCATTGTTCTCACTAGTTTTTTTCCTCTTCTATCCCATCACTGTTTTTTTTTTTTCTTTAAATAAATCCTGCTTTTACCTTTGTTTATTGACAACAGTCTTATGGCTGTCTCTTTTATATACAAGTAAATTATCTGGCATGCAGATAATTAACTACATGTCTCTGAGTCGTTCTTTGACACATGACATCATGTCATCTTGTATGCAGTCCATTAGAATTTAGTGAATGCCCTATTTTGATTTTTTTCAATATAAATTCTATTTTTGGAGGCTAGGTTTATAATACAGAAATGAAGGCAGTTGCCTTGTTGAAGTAGGATGGTTCATTATATGAGTGGCCTTTGGAGACTTTGATCTGGATGTCACATAGATTAAAAATACTTGGAGATGTGTCAGCTGAAGATACAGTTAAATATTTTAACCAGTACTGTCCAGTTAATTCCAGTATATAAATGATGGAAAGTTAATTATTTTATGAGATCTCTGGGGCATCTGAGATTCTCAATTAGGGGAAAAATTTTGCTCTCCAAAGGACATTTGACAATTACGGAGATATTTTTGGTTGTCACAACTGGGGTCAGGGGCAGTGGAATGTTACTTTCATCTAGTGGGTCGAGGCCAGGGTTGCTGCTAAACATCCTGTTAATACAATGCACAGCTCCTCATAACAAAGAATTATCTGGCCCAAAATGTTAATAGTGTCAAGGTTGAGAAACCCAGCTCTAGGGCCACGGTCCTGTTGAAAGTCACCTTGGATTGTACTAACTGGTTTTAATATAACTTTTTTTTTTTTTTTTTTTTGAGACAGAGTCTCACTCTGTTGCCTGGGCTAGAGTGCCGTGGCATCAGCTTAGCTCACAGCAACCACAAACTCCTGGGCTCAAGCGATTCTCCTGCCTCAGCGTCCCAAGTAGCTGGGACTACAGGCATGTGCCACCACACCCGGCTAACTTTTTTATATATTTTTTAAGTTGCTCATGTAATTTCTTTCTGTTTTTAGTAGAGACAGGGTCTCACTCTTGTTCAGGCTGGTCTCAAACTCCTGAGCTTAAGCTATCATCCCGCCTCGGCCTCCTGGAGTGCTAGGATTACAGGCGTGAGCCACCACGCCCAGCTGTATCATACTATTTAAAGAAACTCCACCAAGGATTTCTAAATCATGTGAGTTTGTTGTATGTTTAGGCTAAATGATTTTTTTTTAACATTTCTTTTACTTTATTTTTGAGTGATACATACTTTGAATAAAATCCATTGGAAAACTTACTGGAATGTAAGTTTGATTATAATGTTGGAAATACTCAAATAATTAGGAAAATCATAGGAGATAAATTGCAGATACTAAGTGTAGGATCGTTAACAGTGAAATGATGGTAATACTATAGGAAGATGTCCTGTAAAGTTATTTCGAGGATCTTCAAAGAAAAAACTAAAAGGAAATAGAAAAGAAGTGTAGAAAGAATCTTTAGAGATCTAGAGATCTGACAAGATACTAGAGGGCTGAGAATTTATTAATACACAGGAAACAATGATAAACTAAATTGCAGATAAGATCAGAAAAAGTAATGTAAATGTAATTAATCATTTCTAACCCTAAGTATCCTCGGTAACGTATGATAGCATTTTCTAATATGTCTTCTCTCCCTCCCTCAGCTCCCCCATATTGGTTCTGCGGTGCATTTACATTTCTTTATGCTGAAAGAGCCTCTAATTAGAGGTCTTGAGAACTACAAGTTGTTTTCGAAAGTCCATGTGAACGTAGTGTCACTGCCGGTGTTTCCCAGAGAGTCTAGGTATTTATAAGAGTTGCAGAGGCAAAGTCACGTACGTTTCAGAGCTGCCTTCCTTCCTGTAAATGCTTTCAGAGGTGCCATGTGCTAATGTGCATTGTGACTCTTCTTCAGGGGGATTACAGCGTGGTGTAGCAGTAAGAATTAATATAATCTTAGAAACGTTAGCTCTCTCTAAAATGAGAGCTATTAGAAGACAAATAACTTCTTTAAGTCATTTTTTAGTGTTTATCATTCAGAATTGAAAACTTGAAATAAAGAGCTTCCCCAAAGACTGGTTCACAGTCGATTCATTGACAGATGGGAGGAAAATCTAATTTTGAATTTTGTTTCATCTTTTTCAGATCTCAGTCACAGTGGATTGGCAGATCATTATGAAAATTCCCACTGGGGACAGCAGCCCACTTACAGAAGTGAAGCCAACTGCAGCTGGGATAAAGTGATAATAGATAGGACTGACAAGGAGGCGTGGCCTTCCATCACAGGAACAGAGACGGAATCTGCCTCAGAATGTACCACAGACACTGACTCTGCCTCCAACTGTGGCTCAGAGAACAGTAGCATGGCTACGGGGAGTGCCCAGGGCAACTTCACTGGACACACCACGAAGACAAATGGCAATAATGGCACCAACGGCGCACTCGTCCAAAGCCCTTCCAACCAGAGTGCCCTTGGGGCGGGCGGAGCAAACGGTAACGGGGGTGCGGCCAGAGTGTGGGGTGTAGCCACAGGCTCCAGCTCTGGCCTGGCTCACTGCTCTGTCAGTGGTGGGGATGGAAAAATGGACAACATGATTGGAGATGGGAGAAGTCAGAACTGCTGGGGTGCTTCCAACTCCAATGCTGGCATTAATCTTAACCTTAACCCTAATGCCAACCCAGCTGCCTGGCCTGTACTGGGACACGAAGGAACTGTGGCGACAGGCAACCCTTCCAGTATTTGCAGTCCAGTCAGTGCCATAGGTCAGAACATGGGCAACCAGAACGGGAACCCGACAGGCACTTTAGGTGCTTGGGGAAACTTGCTGCCGCAAGAGAGCACAGAACCACAAACGTCCACTTCTCAGAATGTGTCTTTCAGCGTACAACCTCAGAACCTTAACACTGATGGACCAAATAACACTAACCCCATGAACTCTTCACCGAACCCTATCAATGCAATGCAGACGAACGGACTGCCAAACTGGGGCATGGCTGTTGGCATGGGGGCCATCATCCCGCCCCACCTGCAAGGCCTTCCTGGTGCTAACGGATCGTCAGTCTCTCAAGTCAGTGGGGGCGGTGGTGAAGGAATAAGCAATTCTGTGTGGGGACTGTCCCCAGGTAACCCTGCCACAGGAAATAGCAGTTCTGGGTTCAGTCAGGGGAATGGAGACACTGTGAACTCAGCATTAAGTGCTAAACAGAATGGATCCAGCAGTGCTGTGCAAAAGGAAGGAAACGGAGGAAACGCTTGGGATTCAGGCCCGCCTGCTGGTCCTGGAATACTTGCATGGGGGAGGGGCAGTGGCAGCAGTGGCGTTGGTAATATCCATTCAGGAGCGTGGGGCCACCCCAGCCGGAGCACCTCCAATGGTGTGAATGGGGAGTGGGGAAAGCCCCCAAACCAGCATTCCAATAGCGACATCGGTGGGAAAGGATCGACAGGGTGGGAGAGTCCCAGTGTCACCAGCCAGAACCCTACCGTGCAGCCTGGCAGTGAGCACTTGAACTCTTGGGCCAAAGCTGCGTCTTCTGGAACTACAGCAAGCGAAGGAAGCAGCGAGGGCTCTGGCAGCCACAGTGAAGGAAGCACTGGGCGGGAAGGAGCTGGAGAAGGCCGAAGGCGGGATAAAGGGACTGTAGACCAAGGGCACATCCAGTTGCCAAGGAGTGATCTCGACCCGAGAGTTCTGTCTAATACTGGTTGGGGACAGACTCCTGTAAAGCAAAACACTGCCTGGGAATTTGAAGAATCCCCTAGGTCTGAAAGGAAAAATGACAATGGGACAGAGGCCTGGGGTTGCGCAGCTACTCAGCCTTCAAACTCAGGGGGGAAGAACGATGGGTCCATCATGAACAGTACAAATACCTCTTCAGTATCTGGGTGGGTCAGCTCGCCACCTGCCGCTGTGCCAGCAAACACAGGCTGGGGAGACAGCAACAGCAAAGCGCCCAGTGGGCCAGGGGTGTGGGGAGACTCGATAAGCTCTACTGCTGTTAACAATGCTGCTGCCGCCAAGAGTGGCCATGCTTGGAGTGGGACCGCAAATCAGGAGGACAAGTCACCCTCCTGGGGTGAGCCTCAAAAACCCAAGTCCCAAAACTGGGGAGATGGGCAGAGATCGAACCCAGCCTGGGGTGCAGGAGGGGGAGATTGGGCAGATTCATCATCTGTCCTTGGACACTTGGGGGATGGAAAAAAGAATGGATCTGGGTGGGATGCAGACAGCAACAGGTCAGGGTCTAGTTGGAATGATGCTGCGAGGTCTGGGACCAGTGGCTGGGGCAATGGCACAAATGCAAAGGTCAGTCCAGGCACAAACTGGGGAGAGTCTTTAAAACCAGGTCCCCAACAGAACTGGGCTAACAAACCCCATGACAACAATGTGAGTAACTGGGGAGGAGCTGCTTCTGTGAAACAGACAGGAGCAGGGTGGGCTGGGGGGCCGGCACCTCTCAAACAGAAGGACTGCGGTGAGGCGACTGGCTGGGAGGAACCCTCTCCACCATCCATCCGACGCAAAATGGAAATCGATGATGGTACCTCAGCTTGGGGGGACCCAAGCAACTATAACAATAAAACTGTCAACATGTGGGATAGAAACAACCCGGTCATCCAGAGCAGTACCACGACCAATACCACCACCACCACCACCACTGCGAGCAACGCCACACACAGGGTAGAGACGCCGCCCCCGCACCAGGCCAGTGCACAGCTGAATCGGTCACCGTTGCTCGGTCCAGGTATGAAAGGTACCTTGTGTTACTCTGTTCTCGTTATGTATGCATAAATGCTCCAACTAGTGTTTTTATAGCGTATGACAGTAAAATAATTTAAAGGCCCCTTTGCCCTGCCATGTTGAATCTAAATGTTACCTAGGGAGAGTAAAGCAGGATCCTCTCAGAGCTTCCTATCCAAGAAAAAAATACATTCAGCACTCAGGACGTCATCAGGCCAGTGTTCCGGTGGTGGAATGGATAGTGGCCGGGGGTGAAGATGGAGATGGATCTGAAAGGAATGACAGCGCATGACAGTAAGGCCTAGTGACTGTCAGGTGCGGGAGCAAAGCAGAAACATGGGTAGAGACGGTTCAGAGCCTGGTCAAGAGGGCAAATGATCATGTTGTTCACTGACATACCGAGAGCACAACAGGAGGAACAGAGTTCTTTTTTTTTTTTTTTTTTGAGACAGTGTCACTCTGTTGCCTGGGCTAGAGTGGCGTGGCGTCAGCCTAGCTCACAGCAACCTCAAACTCCTGGGCTCAAGCGATCCTCCCGCCTTGGCCTCCCAGAGTGCTAGGATTACAGGCATGAGCCACCGCACCCAGCCTGGAACACAGTTCTGACATGTCCAGAGGAGGTGACAAAAGCTGCTGGATGTGAAAGACCCAGTATCAGCCAGAGATTTGGCCGAAGGCACAGCTGTAGGGGAGTGGCAGTGGGCAGCAGAGCGAGGTCATAGGTGGTGAGCATGTTTAAAGGCTGACAGGCCAGGCGCGGTGGCTCACACCTGTAATCCTAGCACTCTGGGAGTCCGAGGCAGGCGGATCGCTCAAGGTCAGGAGTTGGAAACCAGCCTGAGCAAGAGTGAGACCCCGTCTCTACTAAAAGTAGAAGAAATTAATTGGCCAACTAAAAAAATATATGTATAAAAAAAAATTAGCCGGGCATGGTGGCGCATGCCTGTAGTC
>CAUYRT010089130.1:0-26020 GCA_963574885.1 Lepilemur ruficaudatus | reverse complement strand
GCCCGGAAGGAAGGAAGGAAGGAAGGAAGGAAGGAAGGAAGGAAGGAAGGAAGGAAGGAAGGAAGGAAGGAAGGAAGGAAGGAAGGAAGGAAGGAAGGAAGGAAGGAAGGAAGGAAGGAAGGGAGAGAGGGAGGAAGGAAGGAACCTGAAAGTCCCAAACATCCAAACATCAAATGGAATTTTATATAAGTGTTAAAATTGATTATTACAAAATCTGTATTAAAGGTGAAAAGTGTTGAGTGTTTTAAAATAATTAAATGGGACATCATTAGGCTGAGGTGGCTCTACTGCCCTGGGTTCCTTTGTAAGCAAACCGAAACCTAACTCAGAATTTAAAAGGAAATAAAGCTTAAGTTCAGCCAATTACAGACATTTGTTATATTGTCTTGAACTTCCCAGAATGATCTCACTTGGTAGGAACATTACCCTCATTTTACAAAGGAAGAAACAAAATCAGAGAAGTCAAGTAACTTGCTCAAGGACAAATAGCTAACACATGGCAGAAGCAAGATTCACCCCTAGGTCTATCTGATTTCAAAACTCATATGCTTTTCATTATGTCAGTTTTCCTTGACTAAACTCTATTGAAAATCTGCTCTAAATTAAGAAATCAAATCTTTTCTGTTCAGAGCTACTTGTAAGATTGATTTCTGAACGCTATTTCATAGGTATGTCAATATTTTGGAGAGCTTAACACGTAGAGTTGTTTTTCTTTAAGTGCTATGATTTGGTGAAGAGCCAACAAAAATTGGATGCCTAGCTCACCCACTGCTTTAAGCAATAGTTCCCGAAATGAGTGTTCTCAAAATTTCCCTGGCGTTTTTGTTTTGATTTTTAAAAGTTGTGTTAGCAGGACACAATAGTTCAACTACTTGTGTATGATTACAAACCAAGGAAAATGATGGTCAATTTGGAGTTTCAGAAGAATAGTTTAAAAGCCAAACAAATAGAGGAAGTTAGTCTGCTTAGCTTTGCCTGGTGTTTTTCCTTTCCTTTTTCTTAGTTTTTTTGTTTTTCTTTTTACAGGAAGTTAGTACATTAATACCCCTGGCAGAATAGACAAAAATCCCTGTGACTAGAATCTAGGCTCAAAATCATTATGAAACACAGATGTGATTGTATTTCCCAGAGCCTGATTCTAGTTGTAATGCTCCACTCCCCTCCAGGGAGGTCTCAGAAAAATGCATATGTGACCAAAAGAAAAATTTCCCCAAAGTTATCTTATGTGGCTATAAACTACAATAGCTTTAAAAAATCTAAAAATCTGCAGTAACATTGAAGTTTTATCTATATAGTTACAGCACACACACACATAGGTCCAGTAATTTGGAACTCATCTCCTAATTCCCAAGACAACAGTACTGGCATATCTAAACTACAGTAGGCATGCACCTGCTTTAATATAAACAAAGTGTGATTCTATAAGGGTCTATAAAAATAACCTCTGGATAGCTATGAAATGAAATGGCTTTGGAATAAGGATCCTAGAGCCTCTGTGAGATGATGAGTCTGCCAAGTCCTGCCCATATGCCAATTGCTTTGTCAACAAATACAGTGATAAAAATGCACAGGGAAGTATTTGACAACTGTTTTTCATCCAACACTTCAGAAATCAAACTTCATGTTCTCACAATTGGCAGATCGCAAGTGCTGATCATTCCTAGCACCTCGCTGAATAAATGTGCAATAGTATATTTTTAACCCTGAAAGATTTGATATAGATAGAACTGGTCCACCAGTTAAGAAGAATGAAAGATCATTTGTCCAGCATAAATTGGACCTGACTTCATCCAGCATGCAATTAAAGCAGATTCTGTTCAGCCCCAGTATCTTGTAGGCTCATTGCATCATTGCTATTTTTTTCTCATTAGGTAGATTAACAGATTTCCCACTGTTGGTGACTGTAAGGCAGTTGTTACTCTCCCAGTGATTGAAGACTTGAGATCTCTGTGATTAACTTTTATGATCCTCAGAATCCTGTCTGCAGCCCTAGGATTGGGCTTCTGTGACATCACCAAAGCGTAAGTGCAGTTCACACGACTGTACCATGAACGCAAACCATGATTCAAGTAGTACCACTGATAATCTCTTACAAAATCCTTTTAAGAATAATTCTACTATGTAGATGGTTCTGCAGTTGAGACTCCTAGATAAATGACCTCCTATTTTAATAGGTCACGGGATAGTTGGTTCTCCCAAGTGCCAAGAAATTATAAGCATATGACTTTTGGCTCCCCAGTTTTTGGGGGATTTATACATCTTTAAACATGCCTTAAAGTCTAACCAAGACTCATTCTTCCCTGGTTATTTCAACCTGTGCAGATTTTGCAATCATCTTAATTCCACAGCAATTACTGTTTGTGCCATTTCATCAGCTGCTTAGCCATAGACTATTTTGTATTATTACTCAACACTTGACATATATGACTTAAGTTTTCCTGAGTTTACTCCTTGAGGTCAACTCCTGTGATTTATATCCTTTTGTATCACTTTGTCATCAAACACAATTCTATTTCACAATATCTACTTAAGAAATAACTATTTAAATCAATCTTTTGGGGTGAGCAAAAGAAAAACACTAAATCCCTACTCCAGGCTCTCTCCTCACTTGGAAAAATGGGGAAAATGTGTAACAGGACGCTGAAAGGAACTTTTCCCATTGCCTCCAAATTGTCTTCAGAGCAGGGATTAGTCAATTTTTTCTGTAAATGGGCAGCTAGTAAATATTTTAGGCTTTGTCATGGTTGTTGCCATTTTGTTTTCTCACAAACCTTTAAAAATATAAAACCCATCCTTAGCTCACAGGCTATACAAAAACAGGCCACAGATCATTATTTTGATCCTTTGGCCTTATTCTAGGGCCTGACAGTTTGTGGATTCCTGCTCTACGGCACACAGACAAAGAACATGTGCTCAGTACCTCTCGATCCAAAGAACTACCAGTGTTGGGGGGCCAACTGATTTCTTTAGGGCTTAATTAGAGAGAGCAAAATTCTCTCAATTATCTATCTAGCTGGTATCTATGTAGCTATCTATCATCATCTATATATTAATCTGTCTAAACATCTATCCATCTACCTAGCATCTATTTATCTATCCTCTATCAAGCAGGTATCCGTGTATGATTTATATATCTATCATCTATCGAACATAATTGAGCAAAACCCTCTCAATTACCTGTCCAGCCATCTATCTCTCATCCATCTAACTGCACATATCTACCTATTTAAAGACTCAGGCATGGAGGGGGAGAGGGAGTCATCAGCATCTTTGATGTTGACCTCATGAGGGAGGCTCTATTACTCTTCAGAGATTATTTCATACCTTCTCTAAAGTTTGAGGAGTAGCTGGGCATGAGGACTCCAAGAGAATCTCTCATAGAGATTAGAAGATGCCTTCAAAAAGGGACATTGTATCTTATTCCCGATTTGGATGTCTGCTTAGGTAGTGGATTTGCTGATGCACCCTGAGCCTAATTAGAAGAAAAAAATTGCTGGGGAAATGGATAAAATTCCCGTGGGTCAAAGGGATCTCATGGAATTTAGTTGGGTTTGAGCAGTCATGTTGACACCCCACCAGGGACTAAGGAGCAAGAAATTGTGGTGTATACTTCCAGAGGCAAGAGCTGCCATGGATGAAGCAGTAGCATTAAAGTCAGCTTTCCCATAAAGAACTCTGCAGTTAGAGGCCTCGTAATGCCCCCCAAAGGACCCACCCCTGGGCCCACGATAGCCGTCATTGAGGTGACTGCTCTGCAGAGGGCCTTACTGCATGATCAGGGCTACTGAGAGAAGGGGTGGCCACCCACAGAATGAGGACACAACAGGACTTAGGTACATCTGAGAATGTTCACTGCTGTATATTGAATCATGTTTCCCCAAAATGCATACATGGATGCCTTAACCCGCAATGTGACTGTTTTCAGAGAAAGGGCTTTCAGGAGGTAACTAAGGTAAATGAATCATAAGTGTGGAATCCTAATCCAGTAAGATTAGTGAACATAAGAAGAGAAAGAGGCACCAGATCTTTCTCTCTCTCTCTCTCTCTCTGTTTCTCCATACGAGCCCAAAAGACAAGCCATGTGAGGACACAGCAAGAAGATGGCCATCTGCAAGCCAGGAAGAGGGTCCTCACCAGAATCTGCCCATGCTGGCACTGTGCTTTCAGACTTGCAGCCTCCAGGACCGTGAGAAACTAAATTTCTATTGTTCAAGCATCCCAGTCTGTGGGATTTTGCTGTGGCAGGCTGAGCTGACTAATGCAGCACTCATTATTTTATCTCATTCTCCTCCCCTGTAGCATCAACACACAGAAAGAGCTATACTTTAGAGAAAAGGGTGGAAGATCCATCTCAGAAGCATCCATTGGCACGGATACACACTCCTCAAACAGCCACTACCCCCCTGAGACCTGTCCTGGAGGTAAAGGAAGAGATGCAATTTAAACCGAAATTGAGATTCATTTTTAAACTAAACTGAATGTTGATGACTATTGTTGTTAAGGGAAAATAAAAGGGATTTGGCAAAGCAGAACTGAAAACACTGATTGGAAACAATTGATGTTTCCTATCTATACCCCACTGAGTAGAGCCCTATATATTTTCTTTTATTCTTTCTCTTCCTTCTTTTTCTCTTTTCTTCCTGCCTTCCTTCCTTTATTGGTTCCTTCCTTCCTTCCTCCCTTTCTTTCTTTCTTTTTTTTATGTTTTGATGGATGTGTCCATAAATGTTCTACTTGAATTTTTCATAAAATCCATCTGTCATTGCTAGGACCTCAAGTCTGTAAGGAGAACCAGGAGGTATATTGTCTCAGGTTGGCTCCCCAGATATAGACCTGAAAGAATGATTCCAGTTTAAGTGATTTATTAACAAAGCGCTCCCAGGCAAAAGCAGTAAGGAGTAGGCCAGAGAGTGGGGAGAGTGGGACAGGGAAGGGGAGGATGCCAAGCAAGGGGATGATCTCAAGCAAAGACTCCCAGAGGCCAACTTCAGCCTGATCACACAGAACAGCCTCTCAGTAGTTTCCACCCAAGTGGAGAGGACTGAGTTTTCCTATTCCCATACCTGGGAGTCATTGGTTAAGGGCACCCTTGGGGGAATGTAAATACTAAGCGCTTCTGCCTCTCAGCCCTGGAATAGAGGGCTCCAGGACCCCACGAGTAGTCCTCCAACAGGGAAACAAAAATCTTAAGAATGAGTTCTAGAAAGATCTGGGCAGAGGGTCAGCATTATTTGCTATGCATATTCACAGAATTAGGATGGAAGAGTCCTTGGAGGTTGCAGTATCATGGCATGCCTTGATTAGTTGCTGTGACACACACACACTAATAAATTTCCAAACTTTGTAAATGATTTTTTCCCAAATAATTTACTTAGAATGTAAAGTTATTCCTGTAATAATGCCACTCTTAGTAGCAGTCCCATGTGCATTCTTTATTGAGAGAGAGAGAATTGAAGGTACTGGGATGCTGGGAATGGCAGGTACCTCAGCGCTGCCTGATTTATGCTGAAATTCACCCCAAGATTCTGTTATTAGGGTTCTGATGATAGTTCTGGCAATTAAAAATAATTTAGAGCTTGTGATTTGTGGTTTTATAAATACTTCAGATTTTTAAAACTTTATCTGTGAATACATTTGGGTTTATTTCTAAATGAGCCATAGGAAGGTGTACTTCTTGCTAGAAAAATATGCCAAAAACCATTACTCTAGTCAAATCTGTCAGGCAGCCTGGTATAGAAACAAAGCAGTATGTATGCTAATGATTAAAAGTTTGCAGTTAAATTTCCCGGAGTCAAATACTGCTTTTGCTACTAATGAGATGTTTTTCACTGGACAATTTGATTAATCTTTTAAACCTAAATACGCTTATTTTTAGATAGGAATAAAATTGGAACCTGCTTTATCAGGGTTTTGGAGTTTAAAGGAGATAAAATAGGTTAAGTGCTTAGACATGATGCTGGTACACAGGAAGTGCACCATAAATGTTCATTTTTATTCAGAACATAGTTTCAGGAGTTGGAAATGTCTCTGCCTAATTCTTTTTCTATCCTTGGGCAGATGAGACCAAGTTTCTTCTCAATAAAGTAGGGATAGTATTAGAATGACTAGATTTATATGGGGATTAGATGCAATAATTTATGAAATATCTAGCACACCCGAAGTGCATCATAGATGTTAGTTTCCTGTTGTTTTATTGAATATACAAATACTCACAAATATTCTCTGCAGCATGAAGGAGAAGACGTTGTACAACCTCAGCATGAATGGCTTCAGATTCCCTCTTTCATTCAATCTTTGACATATATACAACTGGAAACCCAGCTTAAGCTTAGGACTTTGGGAAGATGACAGCAGGGTCCTTTTCACCTCAACAAAGTTCTAGGATTAGAATACACTCCCTTAAATTAAACTGAAATTTGCACCCATCTAACCTCAACCCTGTTTCTTCCTAGAATAATATGAACTTGAGCTATTCTTGAGTTAATTCAGTTAGCCAAGGGAACTAAAAATATTCTTTTAAATTAAGGACATACTAACAGAAATTAAATGCTTATGCATTCAGTGGCACATTAGGTAAAGTATTTTCTGCACCTTGACTATAGCAAGGCATGCAAAGGAAACCAAGTATCCACAGAACAGTCCAATCTGTTCTGTTTGCTTCCAAACCAATCTTTTGAATCTGCGCTAGAATGTCTGGCTTAGGTGGATCCCCAGAGCTCATTTTTTGGTGTTCAAAACAATATTGACTTCATTAATGAAACTGAGGCAAGGTTGAGGTTGGAAAATCAGATATATTCTTTAAAAAAATGTTTTAGCTTGCAGTGAAGAGTGTTGTTTGGAGTAAGGAGCATGAAGAAAGCTACTTTTTCACTCTCAATGGAATTAAGGGCTTAGATCCAAACATTATACTCTAGAAGAGTTTCAGGGTCCCTATTTGAATTGTACCAGCAGTCCCATAGAGAGTGGATGCTTTCTGTGTTAATGGTTTTAAGCAAGTGTGTAAAAGGTAGGAGGGCGAAGCTACACTCCCTGGTTCATAGCCAAGATTAAGATATTAAGACAAATTAAATGTCTATTAACAGATGCATGGGTAAAGAAAATGTGGTATATAGGTATATATATACAGTGGAATATTATTCAGCCTTGAAGAAGCAAATTCTGCAATACATATCAACATGGATGAACCTTGAAGACATTATGCTAAGTGAAACAAGCTAGTCACAGAAAGACAAACACTGCATTATTCCACTTTATGAGGTATCCAAAACAGTCAAACTCAAAGAATTAAAGAGCAGAATGGTGATTGCCAGGGAATGTGGGGAGTTGCTAATCAACAAGTATGATTATTATACAAGATGAGTAATTCCTAGAGATCTGCTGTGCCACATTGTGCCTATAGTTAACAATAATATATTGTACTCTTAAAAGTTTGTCAAGAGGCTAGATCTCATGTTAAATGTTCTTACCAGAAGGAAGGAAGGAAGGAAGGAAGGAAGGAAGGAAGGAAGGAAGGAAGGAAGGAAGGAAGGAAGGAAGGAAGGAAGGGAGAGAGAGAGAGAGAGAAGAGAGGGAGAGAGAGAGAAAGGGAAGAAAGAATCTCTATTGAAACCCCAACAAGGGGCATCACAAGAGGTCCCGGAGGAGGCCACCATCAGGGGGGACCTTTGCTCTCTTCTCTCAGACAAATGGAGTAATCTGAGTTCCTTCCATCCACCCCTCAATTTATGGTTCAAACACACACCGACACCTAAAGCTATATCATATGTCAAAGATACTCACATATTAATCCATTTTCTTCCCTTTCCCCCACATTGACCAATCTCTTCAATTTTTACCTCTGTGATAAGAACCAGGAGAAGTTAAATGTGATGACATCTTAAAATTCCAAGGTTTCTTTCTTCAAACAAGCAAGCAAATAAAACCTATGTGCACGCGCATACACACACACACGCACACACCCTTCTTCATTTAGTACCAAATTTATGCTTGTTTCAGCAAGCATATATCAGCCTCCACATTATTTCTTGTTTCAATTATTAAAGTGCAATTTTAGTCTGAACAGGAATAAAATAAATCTTTCTGTCTCCAGGATATTTGTTGTGATTTTACTACCACAGCCATTTGTGTTTGTTTGTGTTTTTCCCTCGTGATTCCCTAGCCAATTGCTGTTTTAAGGCAAATAGGGGCATCCTAGACCATTAGGAACTTGGAGACATTCTCATCCAGGAATAAGGACTCTAAGATCCTGGAAATGTAAGATTTAGCCCAAACATAGTCACACGATTATTAGCAACAGAACAGCTTTGAGACTCCAAGGTTTCACTTCTCCATCATGATGGACTCCATTGTTTTGGTTGACTCTGACAAAAATTGGTACCTTCCTTGCTGATGCAGATTTCTACAGTACTCCTGGATCACTCCTCACAAATATTAATGACTCTATGGGGCACAGAGCTCCTAGGTTCCTGTCGTGTTCCTGGACACTTGTCATTCTCCTTTTCATCCTCTCTTGTGTATTAACTGTCCAGGGCCTTCTCTTCAAGAACCACACAGACTGTTCTACTGAAAAGCACATTAGGAAGCCCTTCGGATTGAATCAGCCTCTTTTTCTACTTTGCTCCTGTTCATCCCTCCTCAAAATTGCCTAGATTCACCATCCCTTGGCTTCTGTCTGTCCCCAAACTGGCTACAGGCTCCATCCCAGTATTTCAACATCCTTCACATCATCACTGCATTTGAACATAAGCAAACAAATCCTTTCCAGTTTAAGAAAACAAAAATGACAAACATGAGGAAGTAATGGATTCCCGAAATTTAAAAACCTCTCCCAAGTCGTGTTTCCAATTAAGTCGAAGCCATTAGACTAGAGCTCATCCCTTTTACCCTCAGGCTGGAGTTTCCCAAATTCCATCCTAATTTTGCTAACCATCTGCATTCTAAACAGGCATCTTACACTTTCCAGAAAACTAATTTTTCAATAGGTAGACCTGAAAAAAAATTAGGGCAGAAAAATCATGTGCTGGTATTAACATACATTTCAACAATCTCAGGAGATATAGATGTTGTGCCTTTAGATAGTGTTAATTCTCTCCACTAAAATAAAATAAAATAAAATGAAATAAAATAAAATAAAATAAAGCAGTACTTTCAACCTCTTTCAGTAACATTTTTATGAAATGTGAGTTTTAAAATAAGGAAATGTAGCATATTTCTGCCATAAAGAAACTTCTTTAACTTTGTTTAAACCATTATTAACTAAGTCTATTTAACTGACTCTGGAATCTCTGGAATCTGGAATATGAGTGAATGTTAACTTCCTAAACTGTACATTCTTGGAAACATTTGTCTAATAGAAAGACAGCACTGACTTGGTTTTAATGTTTCTTGACTGTAATCCCACTCATCTTGTGTGCTCCTTCAGAAAATAATTTCTTCACCTGAAATGCTTAGTCTCATTTGGTCCATATTTTCTATATGCCAGGCATTACGCTAGATAGGTATTATCATTTCCATTCAATAGACAAAGAAATCTAGATTAAATAATGTATCAGGAAGTTTTTGAATGTAAATAAGAGAATCTCTACTCATAGTGGCTTAAGCAACAAGGACTTTTTATTATCTCATAAAGCAAGAAATCTTGAGGCAGAGTGACTCTGGGGTTAATTAATTTCTCAATGAAGAGGTAAGGCCATACCCTCCCACTGACACTTCCGGAAGTCAAACTGGGTATTTGGGTGCCAGAAGAGCAGTCTTAACGTCTTCTTGGGCCCAAGTAGCGAGATGAACTCTAAGAGCTGCTGACCATTACAATTAGAAATGTCACTATACATTACTAGTACATACTGAGAAATAAAAATAAAATCCGAAGCCTCCCCACCCCAACCAACTGAACTGACAACTGACCTCCTCTTGGCCAATGGGACTCCAGAGAAACCTTAAAAACTGGATTCTAGCCATGACGAGACAGGAGATCAGACATACCTCACCTCATTATATCCCCTCCCTTGCTAACCGCCATGAGACTTTCTTCTCTAAGGGTTAAACAGGAAACAGCCCTTTGAAAAGACTTGCTACCTCACTGATTTCAACCAACTCCCTGATGCTGATCCTTCCATTTTGCAGACAGAGCAACTGACCATCGTTTCTTCCTGATAAGAGAGCACTGACCATAGAATGGTTCTGGCCAGTCTACAGAGGCTGTGTGCACTGAAGGTCTTCAGGTCCTCTGCTTCACCTTCTGATGTGTAGGGCCTAATTGTAATACATTTCCATGTTAAGTCTCCACCCCAAAGTGAACATGGGATGCATGTTACCTACATGTTAGCCTATTATGCATGCATGCATTTCCCATTTGTGACTATTCATAGCTCCTCCCATAACATGTTGAATATGTATACTTAGCCAACGTGTTCAGCATAAATTCCCTTCATAGCCTTCCCTCCCTCAAAGTGCTTGCTCTTGGCTTCTGCCCAAGTCTATGCTTCACAGCCTGCAGGACAGCCAGCCTGCAGGCTGCAACCCTTTATGAGAAATAAAGCTCTCCTTTCCCAATTTATGAACCTCATGATTCTTCAGTTGACAATACTTATTGCATCATGTATTTCTTCAGGTTTTAAATAATATCATCCTTAATTGTGCAACTCTCAAAGGTAGTATAGTGGTGAATAAGAGTTATGTCAGGGGAGAATATCCTAACCTAAGTATTTGTAGCTTAAAAAAAAAACATATATATATATATATGAAAAAAAGCAACCTAGACACAGACCTTTTTTTTTTCCCATTTGGTTCAATTTAAATGGCCTGAAATTTATTGGCATGACTCACGAGATTTTGGGTTTTAAAAACATGAAAGCCCCAGATGGTTCTATTGGCTCAGACATCTTTCTATGATTCCATTTTGTCAGAGCAGTCACCTAAGAGCATAACTAACACTGATTTAAGTTATCCCCTTCCAAACATGTTGAAAAATGATCAAATTAAAAAGAAGAAAAGGCAATAATAAGCTGAGATTTCATTATGAAATTCAAAATGATCCACATAGTTCCATTAAATTTCGGGGCCAGAAATAATTTGCTGGTGCAGACATTGGTACAACTTTATCCAAAAAAAAAAAAAAAAATTATTGAGTGAAAGATGGTTTAGAGATGATCCAGACATCTACTAGCTTCCAAATACTTGCAGTTAGAGAAAAGGAAAAAAATCTATGTACATTAGCTATTTCTCCAAGTTCAGCAGGCCATCAAAAGTGGACAGTCTGAAACCCGAAGGGGAGTACTCCAGAGATAGCAGGAAATTAGAGTTTTTGTGGGCTTTATACTCTTTCAGAGACATCTGCTTACAGTCATCCTTATGGTCTCAGTATTTCCACAGTATTACAACAACTATTTTCAGTTTGGGGGCCAAAGCATGCTTTTTTCCTGATCTCTATTTTTTAGAGGGTTGGACAAAGTGCTAAGTTAATATGAAATAGAGCTCACCAAAATGCATAATCATAGCTAAAACTGGGAAATGGGATACATTTGCTTCTTCAAAGTCCCCAGAAAATCCATTTTTTCCCCTTTTTATGTCTTCTTTTGCTTTTGGAAAGCCAATTTTGCCCTCTTAGCAAAATCTGTTCTTGAGAGGAGAAACACAGACGTACACACATAATGCACACACACTGTATTATTTATTTATACCCTAGTCCAAATGGATGCTTACATTTAAAACCATTTTTTAAAAGTAATTGTAAAATAAAAGACTTTGTAATCTCTGTAAGATAAATGTAATCCAAATATCGCTGGACCTTACCAGTTTGGGTATATGGGGCATGTTACATTAAATATTATGCTCAAATTTCACACGTTTTATCCCCATTTGCTAACCAGGACCTTTAATTTCCCTGGAAATCCTTTTCTATATGCCTCATCATCCCAGCGGAATTCTCCTATGTGTTATGAACTTGTCCTTCAGCCATAGTCACTACTGGATCATGTGGTATTTTCCACATTCTTCATTCCCTGTTCTAGCTCCTCCTGGCCAGAGGCTTTTCCTCCTGAGACCACTGTGCCTGCCATCTGCCGTGGCTCACATGGGCCACCATGAGAACACCAATGCTGTGCTAGGACTGTGCTCTCAGTGGTCCCAAACTTGTCCATCCTTGTGGTGCTTACAGGATATTGGCATTTGGTGAAGAGGAAATGGTTCTCACTGTTATTGAGACGCATGATTTCATACAAGAATCCTGAACATGATGCCTGTATTGCCCTCATTTCTCTTCCCTCTGTGCACCTATTTACCAATTTCCCCCATTTCTTTAATTTAAATAAATAAATTAAATCAACAAGGTCCTTATGGAAATCAATTTTTTCAATGAGGTTTTGAGGGAGTGCTATCTGTTTCTGGGGCCTTTACCATCTTGGAGAAAGACAAGTATAAAACATATAAAAATAAATGTAACAAAAGGATTAATGTGTGGTTTTAGAGCAGAGGTGCAATTTGTGCCATAAAAGAGAAAATAATTATTTTTAGCTGACTGGGCTAAGGAGACTTCAAGGCAGAATTTTAATAAACAAAGAGAAGAGGACCAACAGTGCATTTAGAGTGGTGGCCCAGAAGAAACGAGGTGGGAGAGGCATAGGATGGATGTGAGGCTGAGCACTCTCACCTGAGGTCTGGGGTCACTGAAGGTAATACGATAGAGGACCTGAGTGGAACAAGCCATCAGATTGTCTACATTATGTGCCATGTCCTCAGCTCAATGACATTCAAACTTGATGGTTCAGGTTCAAAATTTTTAAAAGGCAAACTGGTGTATATGTATTTATTTATGTTGGTAAGAATGTGATCACCAGAAGCTGCCTAGATGGGTTCCTAGTGATTTTTTTTTATATGCTTGAGGATAAAGGGAGTATTTTCATTTCTTCTTCTGATAGAAAGGTGTTGGTCTGGAAACTAGAGTAGAATATAAGTAATGTATAGCACTGTGTTTTGCAAATGGTAGATACTCAGTGAATACTCAGAGAAGAAACAAAAGAAATTTCCATAAAAAGGAAAGACTGCTTCACTTGACCATAGCTTGCAAAACTAGTTTTCAAGCTGTATATTGAAGGACTGTATAGAGACACAGAGCTGTGACCTAGAGGACTGCTTCCTACACACACACACACCCTTCAACTAGAAGACCTTCACTTTTATGTTTTATAAATAAGGGCTCTGAATAAGATTTCCTTAATGAGAAATGAGGTTTCTATAGCTTAAAACTTTCAAAAATTATATTCTTACAATTATTGAATTTGGTCCCCTGAAAAGGGACAGGGGACATTATGAAAATTGTTATGGAATTGTGATCCCAGGTAATTTCCTAATGTGATTAAGAAAGCTTCAAAGTAATAATTTCAGTCAATTTATAAAGAAAAAATACATATTATTGTGTAAATAAGGATGATTGTATAAGAAGTTTGAAATAAGTAGTAGAAAATAAAAAATTCGAATTTTCTCTAATTTTTATAAGCTACTCATTAAGAAAAAGTTTAAAACAATTAAAATTAAATTTTAGATGCTAACAAGTAAAAACCATCCTATGTAACACTGATATTTCTTTGTAGGAGGGATTCGTGGATAGGAATGCACAATGGAAGAAAAACACTTTTAGACAGAAACATATCTACTAATAGAGGAACAATCAATAGTACTATACATCAATTGCTATTCTCAAGAAAATCTTTGAACTCGAGAATAGAAATCCATGGTCAGAGCTTCTTATGAAAATATAGTACAGACAGTTGGCCAGGTAGAAACCTCATTCAATGCTGTTTTGCTGTTTTTGGAGTGGTTAGATGGGAAGTCACAATACATTTGAGTGAGCAGGAGAAAGAGGCCTGGGAAGGGGATAAATTCTACAATGGGAGATGTTCAGTAAACGTAAAAACCAGATGGAAATGATAACCATGTTATCCTTAGCATGGCCTATGGGAAAGAATTTGGAAGAAAACCTATAACTACAATGTAAATTGACGATGTAGATAAAAATGAGTATAGAATGGAAAAAGAACTATCTCAGTGAAGGCTTAGCCAACTGGAGAACTGGCCGAGTGCCATTAGTTTTTGGAAATTTAAAGGACAAAGTTTGAACAAAGTTGCTATAGACACCTATATTATTTAACCAATAATCATTATGATTTATAATAATTATAGCTAATGCAAGCACTTGCAAACTAATTTGTATTAATAATGGAGTATGATTATGTTGTATCAATTAGGAATTTTTATTTGGAGCATACTTGTTGCTGTTTATTTTTTAAGTACTGTAATAAGATACATAATATTTACACTGTTTTTGTGGCCTGAGGTGAGTGATGTTTATACTGTGCTCTCTCCATGAAAAGTAACAAATAAGGACAAGTAAATGCCACTTCTGCTTGACACTTGTCCTTGAGGATCAGTAACTTCTCAGGTAAGTTGAAAAGAATAATAATGAAATAAATTCCACTCATAATTATGAATCTAACATTGCATGTCAGGGTGCATTGCTGTTAGAGGCTTTATCAGCAGCCTGAAATATTTGTCTACTGCCATGAAAGAGATCCATGTCATCATAGTTGGGAACAGAATTTACTTTGCCAGGTTTTGTCACAGACAAATATAGGAACACAGTATGAAGTTCTTTAATATGATATATAAGAAAGAACTTTTAATACAAGCTTTATTGACTTTGGAGAGTTCCCAACCCCTACCCACCCATCACCCTTTTCATTTGACAGAAGAAATCCACTCACAGAATCATTGGGCATGAAGGATGTCATTGTGAATTGGCTTACCTGAAAAAAAATTTGGCCACAGGAACAATGTAAATCTTTTCGTTAGGGCCCTATAGTCAGTCCTTATAGATACTATTTTAAAACTATGAGATATTTTGGGCAAATAGATGTTCTGGAACAAAAGATTAGAGACATACAACCTGAAAACCTTCCCTTTGCTTGATTCTTTAAGCTGAAATCAAAAACAATAATGCTCTGTCAATTTTTATGCAAGCCAAAATCTACAGAGACCTGGACACACCAGAGAATTTTTTAGATTACTTTTCCTCAGATGACCTGAAAGCGAGATGTGGATTCATAATCCTTGATTTGCTGACTTGCAGGCCTTGTGAAAGTTCATCTCCGTGACTGGAGAGAGCACAGGACAGGATATGGCATAAATTCCTCCTGAAGACCCAGTAATTCCATTTCTCCTTGAAACAAGCCTATTCTCATCTGGTAAAACCAGCAGTGAGAGTTCTGATTCCATTTGTTCTGCTCTCACAGACATTGGTCAGTCAAAGTTTCCAGCATTTGTAGGCACAAAAAATGAAAACTCAAAATTGATTGTCGAAAGATGATTTTCACAGAGCCCTGTGAGTTCATTCCACAATGTTTGCTTCTTATGCAAGCCAAAAAATAGCTGTCTTCCCACTGAAAGTTAAAGTTGAGGCTGATTAAGATTTACATTTTTAGTTTTATACACAATTCATATTGATATATTTTTAAAAGAAATGAACACTTTCATGTTGAAAATGAGAATGGGTTTTTCCTATTTTTTAGAAAAATGTTTTATATTCTGTCTCCATGAAGGAAACAAATGGAAGAAAAAAGATGATATAAAGTGTGTGTGTGTGTGTGTGTGTGTGTGTGTGTGTGTGTGCTGTGCACGCATGTATTTCTGGAAAGGAAATAAATAGCTTTCAATAGATTCTCAAACAGATTCATGACCCAAAGAAGGTCAAGACTACTAATAAAGAGTTAGTTCAGAAGCATGTCCTTGGTTCTATTCTGTTCAACTCTAATATATATTAGGTTGAACCACATACAACTGCCAAAGTGTGACCGTTTCTTATTTACAAAAACAGAATTTTACAAGACCCAACATAGTATCTTAAATGAATTCTAGGAAGCTTGAAAAAGCAAGAAAGAATAGCTAATATATTAGACCCAGAATCAAGTTTGAAAAAAATCTTGGCATTCTGAGATATGGAATAGAAATTTATTACAATGAAAGAGAATAAAAATAAATGTAATTGAGCAGCATAAACAAAATTTTTCAAGGATAAGGTGGCAGACATATTTCAGCATGCAGATAAAAGACATTCCAAGGACTTAGGAAGACAAGCTCAATATAAGAAAATGACACAGCAGGGCTGCTTGGAACACTACAGCAATCTTAGTATTAAGAGAACCATTAACTTTCACTTAATGCTCTCTTTATGCGAGACTTTGTGCTGTATATTTGGGGTTTACTAAATTTTATATTTACTTTCTCATTTAATTCCCATAATATTAATAGCATTTTGAGATAAGTATCAGTAGCTCGATATTACAGGTCCAGAAAAGTTGCATAAGCTAAATGTCAGTGATGAAAAAAGTAATAATTATTAATAACAATCATTGCTAAAATGTATTGAGCTTTTCCTGAGAACCAGAAACTATGGCATGTTACCTATATCATTTAATACCAATAATATTTAATATTAATACTTTAACAGCCCTTTAAAGACAGTGTTATTACTTTCATTTTACAAATGAGAAAGTTGAGTTTCACACATTGTGTCTAGCTTGATAACGATTTTCAAACTCTAGCACCAGACACAAACAACAAACAGCCTTAGAGAGTTTTAGCAGGTCCTATTATTGAGAAAAGGTCAAATCCCTGATTCTATGTACATTTCCCAGGGGCTCTGCTTCTCTGATCAAATTAGGACTGATACACATGTATAAACCTATCTGGGCTTAGGTTTACAGCAAACTCTGAGAGAGCATACAATCGAATCGTAATAGTGTTATATCTGAGAAATGGAATTCACAATGATTTCTGATTTTTGTTTCCTCACATATATACTCTAAATTCTGGACAATGAACGTATGCTACTTTAATTTTAAAAGTAAAAGTTATTTTTCATCCCCCTCATTTCCGTTTATTAGGGGGAAAAACAACCTGTTATGATTGAACCCATGGATTTGAGTCCTAACGTGGTACTGTAAGCGCATTTGAGTTCCTCAATACTCAGGCAACTCAATAAAGTGTGTGAGAAAGGATCATGAAAGCTAAATTCTGTACTTAAAAAAGAAAATTCACAGAGCCAGAATAGTCATTTGCCTTGTAAATATACAGCCCAGTTGGACAGTGTTTTTCTGCAAACTCAAGGGCGAAAGTTCAAGCTGCCGCAATGTTCCTCAGTGAGCAGGAGTCGGGTCTCCAGTGAGCCGGGTGCTGGCCTGCAGGGCTTGGACCAGCAGTGTCATTACCTGGAGGTGACAGGCTCACTGTAGTGACACATTCAAAAACATAAGCCCCAAGTGAATGCTGAGAAGCAAACAGTGCAGGAGGAAGCGGGAATGAAAGAGACAGTGAGGTAAGACGTAGGAAATTAGATGCAGGCAAGAAATGGGGCTGGGATGGCAAAAGAGAGCAGTGGAGCAAGGTGGGGTGAGGCAGGAGAAAGGGGCAGGGGAGGAGGGTGAGTGGCAAAGAGAAATCGGGGGGAGATGATTCTGCTTCCCACCACACACGTTTTCCTGGCCCCCATGAGCAGCCACCTCCTTTTGTGCCTCTCTTTCAGCCTTTCCTTTGTCTCTCACCTTTCTGGCCCCAGTAGTTCTCTTCTCTCTGCTATTTTCTCTCTTCCTGTCTGTCATCAAATTAAAATCCCTTTTGTCCTGTGAAGCCTGAGAATGACATAAGTAAAGAAAGAGAGAAATCACTGAAAGAGGGAAAGCGGGAGGGAAGAGGTAGAGTGGTTAGGGGACTCTACCACATCCTTCTAAGGAATTAAAATTTTGCAAGGGAAGCCACGAATAAAGCTTATGCTCAATGCCTAGACCCTCGGGTAGGGCTTGGGGAACTCTTGAACGCCAGTTTAATCTATTGCTGTTCATTTGTCTAGAGTTGCATCTCATAAATGAACAGATTATTGTCATAATTTGGGCACAAGTATTATGTTTAATGAAAACAGAAGTGTAGTTTAGGCCTGAACCTTCTAGTAAAAACAATGTTAGAATATATATATATATACACACACACACAAACTTTTTTTTTTAAATAAAGTTATTGATTGGGGTTGGCAAACTACAGCCCAAGGGTCAAATCCAGTGCCCTGTTTTTTTACAGGCAGTGAACTAAGAATAATTTTTATATGTTTAAATGGATGCAAGAAAAACTGAAAGAAAAATAATATTTTGTGACACATGAAAATAATGAAATTTATATTTCAGCGTCCATAAATAAGGTTTTATTGGAAGATAATCACACCATTCATTGACATATTATTTGTGGCTGCTTTTATTTTACAAGGTCAGAGCTGCATAGGGACACTAGAGGCTGCATGGCCCACCAAACACAGCATATTTGCTCTTTGGCCCGTAACAGAAAAAGCTCACCAGCCCCTGACTCAGGGCTTTGCTTATCGAAAGGGAAACGTACACTTTCTGACACTGATTCTGATGGTCTCTAAAAGATCTGGAAGTCACTCCTTTCTGTATACCTCTTGGTATCCGTACTCTCTCTTCTCCATTGTAGTGTCGCCCCAGAAAAAGAAATCTATCAATGTGTTAGTCTGACTTTTTAATTTTCAAAGACTTTTTTTTTTTTTTTTTTTGCCCGTAAACAACAGTACCTCAGGTTATCATCCTGGCGTTATTATTTCTATTTGGTAAAATAAGTTTGGCAAATAAATAATGTCAAATGCATCTTTTTTTTTTTTTTTTTTGATTCTCATGTGTACTCTTCTATTTCTGGAGGATGACATATCCACAAACCAAAGGAAAAACTGTCTTCTACAGATAAGCACTCCAAGCAGTAATAAATTAAGTCTTTTCTTCATTACTCAGCTTGTGATCTAGATTTTCTTACATGACTGAGATCCTTACTGAGTGTCAGGCAAAATATCATGCTCAGTGGGAGTACATGGTGGCCCTCAGGAGGATCTTGTGGTCATTATGCTCAGCTTTTGGAGGAATGTGCGTGCCATGTGACATTATCAGGGAAATCAGCTGCAATTTCAACACAGAGAGTTTTTATAGCATTTTCAAAAACAAACTTTTTTTTATAACTTTGGGCAAAAATGTCATTTGTGTGATTTTTCCATAGCTTGCAAATGTGAGAAGGAAATCACAGAAATCATAGAAATAATGGCCACTTAAACTGATAGTCTTTTCAGAAGCCTCATTGAGCACTTCACTAAAACTCACTTTATGAATTAATCAGAAAACCTTATTAATTCAGCACACAGTTTAAACTAGAGTGATATATAAGTAATATTTTCTTTCTTTGAAATGATAAAATTCAACATTACTATAATGAAAACATTAAATACTTTCACAGCCACCTTTGTGAAACTTCCCTTAATTTTTATGAAATTGATCAGGTTTTGTGTATGGAGACTATTGTTTCCATAAACAATCAAAATCAAAGCATCATATTGATACTAGAAAATGAGAGCCAAAGATCATTTTTCTCTCAATGCATTTATCTGCTTTTTTAGATTGACTGTTTTTTGACATTCACCCTTTAAAATATTTATATAAGTGAAATAGCAGATCTATTAAACAATATCAAAATAATCAGAATTATAAGAATCATAAGTGAAGCTAAAGTGAAAGTCCCAGACATTGTGTTTCACCCATGTAGGTGCAAACTGTAATCCTGCTGGAAAGTGAGTCACCCCATTAACCATCAATCTTCCAATTAGAGCTTTGGAGTAAGCTTTTGTGATCGGTGCAGTATTTTAAAATAACCAGTAATTACATAATTTATAAAAGTCTCCACTCATTACAACACAGCCACTCAGGGGAGACAAGGAATACATGTAATGTAGTATAATAAGTTGATTGTATAAATGGTTCGGCCACATTACTGCTGTTATCATACACTGAACAGTAAGTAATGGTTCAGTTCTGTTTAAAGCTCATCACTTAAATAGTATGCTTACATCTTACGCTGCTGATTCAGGTTTTTCCTTTTAGGAAAACTTAAACATTTTTAAGATGATGTGTATTATGTCAGAATGCAATAAAGAAGTACAGTTTTAGACCCTTATTCAAAATCAGTGCAAAATAAGTTCGTGTTTCAATCCATCAAAAGAAGATTGCTTCCAAAATGGGGTTGATGCCATGAATTAAGAGCAAATAAAAGTAGACAGAAAAGATGTTGCTGTAATTTGAGAGGCTCACTGATGGCCTCTTTGCTCAGTTGTTGACTCTACATGGAGGTGGGGTGGGTGGAGATGACATCCCATTTTATGTAGGAACTCACATCCAACTTCCTTGTTACCATTAGTCCAACTACTCTCTCTTTACAAGCCTTAGAATTGTCATGCATGGAATACGTTGATATTTTCAAATTTGACACATGATTTCTGCATTTAAAAATACATAGACAAGTTTCATCACAGAATGATATTATTTAGGATTGTTTAGACAATTGGAAGATGTCCACAATGATACAAAATAATTCCAAAACTTAAATTGGGGAACAATTATTTCTGATCATTTTGCAAGCTGCCATTTAAGCCTGCTTTCTTTATAAATTAAGTATATTAAGTATTAGTGTAATGTACATAATTGCAAGGTATTATTTTAATTGGTTTTATCACTTTTTAGATGTGGTATGTTCAACAGATCAAGAGATGATTGACATTGAAAAGATAGTTTGGTGATCAGAGTTCCCAAGTTTGGGAGACATGCCACACCACGCCGACCACATGGAGAACACAGGGGCCAGTCAGGAGGCAGAGGGAGGGGCAACTGAGAGCGAGAGCCTTTACTGCAGTTTCTTTGGGAAGGAATGGGTGAGGTAGGGTGGGTAGGTTTAGGCTTGGAAAGTTTGAATAATTTCAGTGGGCTCTGGGGCACAGGGGCTGTCCTTATTTGTCTGGTCTGGGTCTGGGTGATTAGAGCAGGTGGATGTGGCCCAGAGTGTGAGAATCCAGTAAAGGTGGCAGTGGGGGTGCTGAGCTCTGGATTGATTGGTTTGCATTTGAAAAGCATGCTAGCTGCAGAGACATTTACTCTCTCTAGGAATTGCCCAACCCTGAGCAGGGCAGTTCCTCCAGGATCAGCAAGGCCCCAGATACCAAAGTATTAGAATACAGAAAATAAAAGATAATGGCTAATACAAGTATTCACCCAACTTTATTACAAAGTGTTGAATACATTTCCTTTTACTATGAAGAATGGCTTTGAGTCCTATTATTGCTGAAAAGATTGAAACAATTCAATGCAAACTTTTTAAAATATTACCTTTCTTCTCCACGAACTCTTTTTGTATCTTCCATCATTTTTATCTCATGTCTCCTAACTCGGAAGAATCATCTTCTACCCTAATTGTGAATATTGGTCTTCATCTTACTGCTTTAATGCCAGTTCTAAAGCAAGTCCTCATGAATAATTCTCTCTTTTCACGTGTATTTTGAATTTTCTTATTTTTTCATCTCTGTCGTCCCATCTCTCCAGCTATAATATGTTTAGAGCTTCTCTCTTCCAAAATCTTTTTGTCTACATAGGGTTGGCCCATCAAATAAACACCATAGACACTCTTTCCTTCACTGTCAAATTCTTGAAATTCATCTACATCCATGGCCTCTGAAGCTTTGGCTTCGCTCCTTAACCTCTTATGTCCTGGCTCCTGCTCCACACGGATATCTCTTTTATTGCAATCAAATCCAGCAAGATTTGCTCAGCTCTCATGTCTCCTTAATTTATCTGCAGAATTTGAGGCTTCTGGCTTCTTTCTTAAGCTGTCCTTTCCTCTTAAACATCGCGGCATCAAATTATCTATGTTAAACTGTCAGATCACGTCTCTTCTCCTCCCACAGTTTCTCTAAAGCTCTCTACTTGGCTTACAGGGAGTCTCTTTCTTAAGCCCAGAACAACCCTGCCGGCCACCTGCTAAGGGGTGTCTCTGGATTCCTCCTCATGAACTTGAACTCAGCCTCAGCCAATCCAGTGTCAGCGTCCTCTCGTGCCAGTGTGCGTCTTCTTCTGCCCTCACTTTCTATCAGTGCTATCAGCATCTTCTGGCTCAAAAAATTGGAATCATCTCTGCATCCTTTAACTCTTTTGTTTGCCATATTATACTAAATGGCAAACTTTGCTCTGTCTCAATGAACATTTTCACATTACTTCTTCCTTTCCACTCTCAGTCATCATCCTTGTCTGAGATATTATTTACTCTCCCAAGTTCCTAATTTGTCTCTATATCTTCAGTCTCTCCTCTTCCTGGGATGTTCCAAATGCCTGGCATGCACACAGCCTTGCCATTTGCAATTTGCCATTTTCTGCGCCTACTTTCATTCCGCCCCCCTTGCCCTAGCAAACAGTCTTTATAAATAAGAAATCAACCAGAACTCTCAAACTAGTGATACAGGGAAGATTATCGGTGAAAATGATAAAGCTGACAGTTGTCGTGTTTTCCTAAGTGCTCTGGTCATTGAATAATTCATGTAACCTTTACTCCCTGTTCCCTCCCATGCTTACTTGTGATAACAACCAATACAACAGTGGCAGTGGCCACCTCCTGGATTTCTGTTCTGACTTCAGTTTAGAAAAGAGCAGACTTGGCCACCCTGCCTTGTTTGTTAGTATTAGACTAGTCCTGGTTATCCCATGCTTGGCCCAACCAATGAATAAGTACACAGAAGTCATTTTAATTGACAGTCCATCAACTCTGAAGAAACTGGACCCATAAATTGAAGAAAGAAATGAGTTGGCATCTTCAGGGTTTCGGCTCCCACCAATAGAGTCCCTGCCAATAATACCTGCTTTTTGGCTGCAATCCAGATGTCAGAGCAGCAATGATGGTTTAACAATGACAGAAAGGAGGATGTGCTCAGAGCAACCCACATGGTCTGCTGAGGACAAGCCCCTTCTCTCCCCTTAACATAAATTCTGTCCTGCTGTAACAAGGACCCTTTGGTTGCAAAATATAAAGCACTACTTGCTTAAGTGACAGGTGGTTGCGATTAGCAGTTTTGTCTTTGGCAAGTTTATAAAGAAGAGTCAAACCACGTGGCCCAGAGGGAATGGAGGAAAGAATACTCCGCCATGGCCCTCATCCTTTGGCAGCGTATGATGTAGTGGGAGAAAGGACCATGCTTTTGAGTAGAGACCCCACTGGGCCATTCTGATGTTCCTATTAATCCATCTTCTACACAGACCCCTGATAAACCTGCACCTTTGCTCATATTGCTACCTGATGGTCCTTCTCTAAGAGTGTACTCAACTTAATTATAGCCTCCTTACCCTAGTATTCAAGGCCCTCCTTAGTGTGATTTCAATGTATTTCCCAGCTGTAGCTCCCTCTAAACAGGTTCTTCCTTAAGTGTATGCTTTCTACGCTGCCTCTGTGTCTTTATTCACACAGTTTCTCTCCCTACAGCAGTCCCTTGCTGTGCCAGCTCACACAATACCTATTCAGTGCTTATTCTGAGCCAGGCACTTTGCTAGACAGCAGAGATTCAAACGTTAGTAAAACCAGCATAGTCCCTGCCTTATGGAGTCTACAAGCCAATGGGGGAGACAGACATTAATCAAATACTACAAATTTGTGTAAAATTGCAATTCTGGTAAGTACAAGTTAAAAAGACCCCAGGAGCTTCAAGCATGCTTAATAAGGGGATCTGATAGAGATGTTCAGGAAAGAGCTTGGCAGCATGGCTACAGCAGAGCACACACACTTGGTCCTGCTGCCAAAATCCCTCTAACATGCTGGAGCTTCCCTGAAGCCTTTTTCTTAATCTCTGCTGTATGAGATGTGATCACTGTCTCATTGAATCCGCCCCAGATTTGGTGTCTACCTTTTCTATGGCCCTTCTCTTACTCTATCTCTTATCTGGTCTTTCTTTTAGATATTAAGCAATTCAAGGTCAAAGACTCTGATAGCCATATCTTTGTATTTCTTGTCATTTCCAAGAACAATGCCTTGGACAGAGTAGTTGCTTATTAACTATTTACAAAATGGCCTTAATTTTCTCCAAAATATGTCTAAATATGTGTTCTGATGACATTTTCAGGAGATTAATAAAAAAAATACCATGAGAAAAGCAAGATGATGCAGCAATCCATAAAATAGCCAAGCAATCCCTGAACTACCAAGAATTGGTTAAGCAGCTGCAGGTAACAGAAATAGAAACACATGTTCTACATGTATATATGTTTACATGTATGTATGAATATGTATATATGTATGCATGTATATGTGTATTGCATGATGGTGAAAAACACCTGCTTTGCAGTCAGACAACCGATTTCAAATGCTGACTCCACCAATTATTAAATATACTAATTAACTGAACTTGGGAAAATTATCTTTAAAATGGGAGTGACTTACCTCACAGAATTGCTGTGAGGATTAATTGAGTTAATGTATGTAGAGCATTGACGACAGATTGCCACAGTCCTCATTCACCTGGGAGAAGCTTGCTGGTCACTCCTCAAGTTCTCTCACTCGTCGGGATTGCCTTCTCCCTGGGCATTCGTGGAAGACATCGGGCAAAGTCTGGTTCTAAATAGCAGGGTGAGTTGTCACAGAGAAGCCACAGGATGGAACAGGGAAGCAGAGCATTAGAGGCAGAGAGAGATGGGTTCAAATTGACTTCTGCCAAGTTATTCCAGCTCTCAGAACCTCGGTGTGGTCAAAGGTTCCAAGTTATAACTAAGTATATAGAAATTCTATTGTTCAGAAAACAGAATACTCTGTGATACAGATTCACTGTCTGTGTCTCTGAATAAGAAGGCTGTTTCTTGCTGTCTACTAGAAAAGTTCCTTTACCTCTAGTGAGAATACTAATTGTTTCATATTTTCATTTACTTTCCACATATGTAGCCAAATTCTCATGTTAAAACATTTTTAATTAAAACAAGTTCACACTTGTCTATTATCATAAAGAAGCTTCTAGCAATTCTGTTGATTCTAAGAAATGCAATCTTCCTTTTGGCTTCCAAATAGCACTTCTGAAATGTAGAGATTTGGGGGCATATTTAATGACAATACCCTAGCAATATCTTCCTGTTCAGACTTTCTCTGAGAGCCTGCCCATAGTCAGTGGCTGCTTTTCTAAGACAAAATCTCCATGACCTCAATGTGACCTTTCACATCTATAGAGCAAATGCAATCCACAAAGCTCAAAGCAAGAAAAAAAAAAATTTGGCTTCATAAACTAACACCATCTATGAGAAATTAGGCAAACCTGAAGTGACAGGAGTATGCTCTAACTTTCACCGGTTTTCTTGAAATTCTGGAGCAGACACAGCATGCTTTCAAAGCTCATCACTTTATAGAATTGAAAAGGCCTAAAGTTAGATCTTGACATCCTCTATGGTACATGCTGAGTTCAGCTCTTTATTAGAGCCATGGGTATTGATTTTGATCTTTCCATATTTTTAATGTCATCTTGATTTGGATACATGGCTTAGGTTGGCTGAAATTGATTAGGACTGATGCTAAGAAAAATTATTAAAACAGAAAAATTTATTTTCATTGGCTTCCTTTGCCTTTCCATCGGCATCCGTTCTCTGGTGCCAGCTGCTCATCCATTTTTCCAATGCCTTTCTGATGTGCAGGGCCTCCGACCATGATGCACCATCCTCCCTGGAAAACACTTCATGTTCCAGCCTGGTGAAATTTACCCATTGGGTTGGTCATCTCCCAGCCCTGGCTTAGTGATAACTTATAACTATGATTTACAACTGTGGTCCCCAACCCCTAGGCCATGGACCAGTATCTGTCCACGGCCTGTTAGGGATAAGGCCACAGAGCTCTGCCAGCACCCCCTCCTCTCCCCTACTGTGAGCTGGAAAAATTGTCTTTTCCAAATTTTTTTCAATTAATTCCTCCATCTATACCCTTAATCCCATCATCTCTAATTTATCCAGGGCACTGTCTTGTATTTTTCTCATAAACAAAAATATTTTTCCTGTTTTTTCCTAAACATCTGAAGCATTAATTTTATGAGGTTTCCATGATAATATAACCTAGTTAGAAATCAGAGTTTTATTCTGATTCACGTATTACT
>CAUYRT010089129.1:0-10729 GCA_963574885.1 Lepilemur ruficaudatus | reverse complement strand
GTACGTGTGCACACACAGAGGAAATGGCATGTGCAGCCAGAGGCGGAGATTGTAGTGATGCAGCTACAAGGCAAGGGATGCCAAGGATTGCCAGCCACCGCCAGAAGCTAGGAGAGGCAAGGAAGGATCCTTCACTAGCACCTTCAGAAGGACCATGGCCCTGCTGGCACCTTGATGGAAGACCTTGAGGGCCTTCAGAACTGTGCAGTAATTAATTTCTTTAAGTCACCCAGTTTGTGGTACTTTGTTACGGCAGCCCTAGGAAACTAATAGTCCACCCTGTGATGTGTGCTCAATAAGGATGGAAGAGAGGAGAGTGGGAAAGTAGCCAGAGTCTGGGTCATGCAGACCTTGGGGACCACCACAAAGGATTCAAATTTTATTTTTAAGTGTGATGGGAAGTTTAATCACTGCGTTTCATCATATTCTTGGATCAAAGACAGAGACTGATACTGATATGGGAATGTGAAAGCGTTGGTTGGGAGGCATCGCTTACCAGGTGAAACCCATCACCTGAGACACAAGAATATCACCCAGCGAGAACGAGCTGTAGGAACCCCTCCTTCAGACGTCTTTGGCCTGAGGAAAGAAGGTAGGTGGGAGGCCACCTGCTGAGACCCTCAGATGTGCAGCTTGTTTTGAAAACTGGTTATTACCTTCACATTCTCCATTTCCACGGAAGTGAAACTCCATCCCGCCCCGCACCTGTACAAGTGTCTGCTGCTAATTAAGAGAGAGACAGATGGAGGAAGGTATACTTTAATTTTACAGCCCCAGTTTCTTCAAGGCAATTAGGCACATTGGAAGGAAAGCACCTTTTTCTTTCTTTCTTCCTCTTTTTTAAATGAAGAAAAATCAAACTGGAGAGGGCCAGTGTTGTTGAAAGGCTCACACATCTGTTTCCTGGTCGGTTTGTCAGCCATCTGCCCACGAGGTACCGGGGCTGATTAGGTTAATGCATTTATTAATGGGGCTTACAAGACTGTTCAATGAATCTGTAATTTCTTTGACAAGGAGCTTTTTGATATACTGAGACAGGGACCACACTGCACAAAGCTGAGAGTGGCCAGGTAAGCATTTCTTTCTTCTCGCCTGGCTTCAAATCAGAGGGGACAAGAAACTTTACGAAAAAGGGATTTCATGAAGACTGCATTTCCAGGTTATGGGAATGGTTCATCCGCCGAACCTCCAACTACCTCCTTGTTGTTGAAATAATCCTGAAAATATCTCTTTGGAGGACAGTTTCATGCCCCAGGTGCCAAATCTGTGCCTGTGCTGCACTTCTCTAAAACACCTCAGAGTTCCATGGAGGGAGGATGCTGAGACAGATCAGTCGGTGTGGATAATATTATCTTGCCTACAGGACATGAGGTGATCTGAGGACCCCTTGCTTCCTTTACTCAACCACACAGATATGCTTTCAGTTCCCTGAAGCTACTCTTCTTCTCAACTCAAAGCTTTTGCAAATGCTGTTGTATATCAGTTATCATCTGCTGTGTAACAAATGACCCCAAAGCTTAGTGGCTTAACATAACAACCATTTACTGGAATCATGATTCTGAGTCTTCTGGGCAGTCGTTCTGGTTTGGGTTGGATTGGCCACTTTTGGCTGGACGTGCTGTGTATCTATGGTCAGCTGATGGCTGTAAGATCCAGGATGGCCTCATTGGACATCTGGCACTTAGACAGGCTGTTGGCTCTGGTGAACGTGGGTAACTGGCATATGGGTTTCTTATCCTCCAGGAAACTAGCCTGGGCTTCCTTCTTCACATGGAGGCAGGATTTTGAGAGTCTGAGAGCAGAAGCCTCTAGGATCTACTGGTCAAAGCCAACCACAAGGCCAGGCCAGATTCAAAGTGTGGAAAAACAGACTCTACCTTTTGATGGGAAAAGCTGCAAAGTATTACAACCACCCTGGCAATAGACTACATTTTCCCTTGCCTGGTTGCTCTTTCTGTTCCTCTTGACCTTTAAATTTAAGCTTAAAGAATACTTCTTCAAGTAAGCCTTCCCTGACCATCACATCCCTCCTGGCCAGATCAAGTCTTCTTTGTACAACTTCTCAGAGAGTAAACTAGGCATGCCACAAACACAATGGGTGGGAGAAAGGGAGAGGGAAGAAAGAAAAGAAGGCAGGTGGGTTTGGACAAATGCCTGCTGCGTGCCTAATAGGTCTCCTGCCACAGAATAAATGCTCAATTAATATCTGTGAAATTTAATCCAGCATTTTTAATAAGGCAAGGGATAGAGGAAATATATTTATTGAACAGTTACCATATTCCAAGAGTATATGTGCTATGAAGCTTGTGTATCTCATATCATTTATTCTTCATAATAACCTTGTGAGTAGTCGATGATATCCCCATTTCACACCTAAGGAAACAAGTATAAAAGGTTAAGGTCATTCCCAACCTCTCACAAACTCAAGTCTGTCTGATTCTGGAGCCCACAGATTTTCTTGTCCACTCCACTCTTGCCCTAAGTACCAAACACTGTCTATGCCCAAGGAGTACCCAATACCAGGTTCACCAAGGGGCAAACTCAGGGTTAGGTAGGGAGCAGCGTGTAGATTCTCCATGTGGGACTCAGTGATTCCCTTGAATGTGCTTCTTTCCCCATCTGAACGCCCCTGTATCTACTTTTTAGAAGAACTTTCTGAGAAGACATCACCTATTCCAGCCGCTGGGATGTCTAATTCATAATCAATTTTGCCTGCTTGTCAGAAACAGGAACCTTTGAACGCATCTCATGTGCTGGGCAAACCCCAGATTAGTCCAGTGCCTGGAAAGAGGAGCATGAAACAGCTGATTCTGCAACACAACTGGGCACATAGGGCAAGTGAGATTTTCCTACTGGGAGGAAAGTGGGAAGGGATTCTTGCCCTGATAATCTCTTCTATGCTCTCGTGGTATTTTGCTCATATTTCATTCATCAAATATTTATGGAGCACTTTATATCTGCCAGGAGCTAGGCTGGGCGTTGCTTATGCAATGGTGGGCAAAGATCAGACTTGGCCTTGCCTTCTTGGAACTCTAGTGAGCAAGATAGATAATAATGAGCGAAACCACATGAGCAAGTGTAAAAGGGCAGCTATGGTGAGTGCGGTGGAGAAGAGTCTATTACGGAGGGATCTGACCTTGTTAAACTTTCTGGAAGGGAGGGATACCTGCGGTGGGAGGCAGCTGGGGATAGTAGGAGTGAGAAGGGAGAATATTTCTCTTTAGTTCTCTACAAAGACCTATGTGCTGGCCCCTTGACAGATGCCAGGGCTCTACCTGTGGTTCCCAACACTGGCCACACGTTAGAATCCCGTCATGGTGTGTCTGGGTCACACCCTCAGAGATTCTGATTGAACAGGTGTGGGAAGGGGCCCAGGTATCTGAATACCTTAAAAACTCCCCTTTGTGATTCCCATATACTGGCAGGATTTGAGGACCATGGAGCCACACAGATGAAAGGATATTTCTGCTCTCAAAGAACTCATGCTCTAGTGGGGAAACATGTGAACACAGAAAATTATAAATCAGCACAGCCAGTGCTGTGATGGAGAGGGCAGGGGTCACCTCCTGAACCCTGGGGGAATCAGGGAGGCAAAAACTTACCTGAATCTTGAAAGATGAGTAGCAGTGAGTCCGGTGCAAAAACCGCAGCTCAATCATCTGGTTCTTAGACCACACTGGTGACCTGATTCTAAATTCTCGTATGACTGGATAGTTCTCCTTCATAGCACTGACCATTTCTATACTTTTATGTAATTTGTAGATTATTTGGTGACTCTCCATCCCTCCCTTGTAGAACGTCCACTCTATGAGGTCAGGGACCACATCTGTTTCTGATTCTCCCTTGTATTTCCAGTGTCTAGCATGTGGCAGGTGCCTGTTTGATGAATGACTAACTGACTGAAGAAATGGCTTCAAGACCGCAGCATGGAGAGTGGGTTGGAGGAAGTCAAGGGAGGCAGGGAGGCAGTTTGGTGACTGAAGTAGAGCAATGTTCAAAGAGGGTGGGGGAAGGGACTAGGCTAGAGTCACATTTGTTAGATATAGCTGGAAGGACTTGGTGGCTTAGCCTCTGTGCTACAAGAGAAGAGGAGGTTGAAATTAACAATTCCTTCCAAGTTTCTGGTGTTAGTGGCTAAGGAGTGGGTGGTCCCATGTGAGGATAAGGAAGAGCCTGGAGAAGAACAGATCTGGTAATGTGGACAGGGTCAGGCGTGGCCACCTGGGGTATGAGATGCCAGTGAACCTGTCCAGGAGGTAACTGGACATGAGTTTTGAAGTCTACAGGGGAATCTTAGAGCATTCTTCTGTTGAAATCTCATGGCACTGGAAATCTAGGACATTCCACTGAAAGGCAGGAAGATGGGGCTCTAGTCCTAGCTCTAATATTGTGCCACCTTAAGCAATTCAGGATATTTCAGGAATGTGTGCTCATCACATCTTAGTGGCAGATTCCAAGAGTCCTTTTGGCTTTGACATTCTGTACCTTCAGGTAGCTCTGGAATTTAGAGAAAGGGGAACTTTCTCTTGAAAGACTGTACCAGTTGGGGCTATTTACATTACAAGGAATAGAAACCCAACTTAACCTGTATTACACCTAGGAAGTTAATATGTGGCTTCCAGCGGTGTTGTTTTGAGAAGGAGTCTGCGTGGAGCCTAGATTTGGCAGGAAAGGGTGCTGTCCTCAATGAGTGATGTCTACACGGAGGGAGCCAGTGGGACATACTTTGGTTTCAGTTCTAAAAACAAAGCTTTTCCTCTATGACTTTCCAAATATTGTTGATTGAACTTAGATTCTACCTTGGCTCAGCCGTTAGCTATAGGTAACCCGAGCTCCATTGTTTTATGAGCTTGACAGTTTCCTAAGTTGTCAAGCAGGAGTAACAGCTGCTGTCTTTTCTACCTTTGTTGGTGAAAGGATCAAATGAGAAAAGAAACATGGAACTATGATGGTCTCCTTAAGTTTATATATATTTGCACATGCAGCACTGTGGAATGTTAACAATGTGGATGAAAGAACAGCAAATATTTCTGATCTACTGAGAGATGTAAGTTCAAAAGTTTATGGTTAAGAAATTAAAAAGTGTGTAGAGAATCTTATCATAAAATAATTCCAAGAGAAAATAAAAGGAAGTCATTTATCTTATTTTATTATGTTACAAAATACAGAAATAAGGAAAGAAAGAAAGAGAAGTAAAAAAGGAATGAAGGGAGGGAAGATGGAAGGAAGGAAGGGAAGAAGGAAAGAAGGAAGGAAGGAAGGAAGGAAAGAAACAAGGAAGGAAGGAAAGAAGGAAGGAAGGAAGGAAAGAAAGAAAAACCATTCAATGCTACAGAAGAATGGTGAAATTAAGTGGAAATTGGTATAACGCTTTTGCAGACTAGTTGGTAATATGTATCAAGAGCTTTAACAGTGTTTATACTCTTTGGCCAAATAATTCTGCTTTTGATAATCCAGATCAGAGTCAGCAAATTTTTTCTGGATAGCCAGTATTTCAAGCTCTGGAAGCCACAAAGTTTCTGACGCAAGTGCTCAATTCTACGGTAGCAGAGCAAAAGCAGCCATAGCCCACACGTAAATGAATATGTGTGGCTTTGTTTCCAATAAAACTTTACTTACAAAAATAGGTGCTGACCAGATTTGGCCTGTGGGCCATCGTTTGCCAATCCCTGACATAATCTAAGAAAATATTTTTAGAATTATTCTAAATTCTAAGCATAAAGAGAAGTATAAGCCAAAAAGATTCTCATCTCAGCTTTATTTGTAATAGAAAATATTGATACAACTGTTCATGCATAGAAAGACTGATTAATTTTGATAGTTCTACTCAATGAATTATTTTGTAGGCATTAAAATGCTGTTTGTTAGTAATTTATAACAACGTGGAGAAATGTGTGATAGAATGTTACATGAATGATTGAAACAAAGTTATTTATAATGATATTGGTGATGAATAATACCTAAGCGCTTTACACACATTGTATCATTTAACTCTCTAAACAACCCTATGAGGTCTACTTTTTTTTTTATTGTAACTGCTTTCCTTATGCAGAAGCTGATGGTAATAAAAGTTAAGTATTTAGCAGCAGTCACACTGCCAGTAGAGTTGGGACGTGAACGTGAGTCTGCTTTACTGCTGAAAGCTGAAATGAAAGCCAGCACATAAACCCAGAAAAATCCTACCTTAAGCTCTGTTTAGCAAAAAGATCAGAAGAAAATACACCCGAAAGTTGATATCAGCTGTCCTGATTCATAGGTGATAGCTTTGAAGATTTCTTAACATGTTCAGTATTTTATGTAATGAGAATGTGTCATCTTAATAATGAAGAAACAACACTTGGGTTTTATAGGAAAGCCAAGGGTGGCAGAACGCTAGGTGGAACTGGGGTGGGAGGAGTGTTTTGTGGGGGTCGGGGGATCTAGAGATTCCCATGGGGATGTGCCCTTAACCCTCTTGGTCCTGCTCTTGTTTGTGCAAAGCACATGGTGCTGCCCACCCCTCTGTTGTCTTCCAGGTGGAGTTTCTAGTGTGTCTTGTTTGGACTGTTGGCCCATTTTTATGCTGTTCTCTCAGGTTGACCTGCCAGTCCCTAACTCTCTCTCTCTTTCTCTTTCTCTCTTCTCTCTCTCTCCCTCTCTCTGCTCCCTCCTGCCCTGCCTTGTCCACCCGCCCCACTGCACAGCCGACAAGGTCAGTGATGACTTCTACTCCAAGCGACGGCACCTGGCTGAGCTGGCCGCCAAGGGGAACTTACCTCTGCACCCCGTAAGAGTGGAGGACGAGCCACGGGCCTTCAGCCCCGAGCATGGTCCTGCCAAGCAGAATGGACAGAAGTCTCGCACCAACAAGATGCCCCCGCACCCCCTGGCCTACGACTCCACCGCCAACTTTAAGGGCTGGGACCCCAACGAGCAGTCTCTGCGGCGGCAGGCTTACGGCAACAAGGGCAAACTCGGCACGGCCGAGTCGGGCTCCAGCGACCCCTTGGGAACTCGCACCCAGCACTACCCACCCCCACAGCCATACTTCATCACCAACAGCAAAACAGAAGTGACTGTCTGAGCTTTCACCACAGGGAGCACCCTGGAGACCACACTCAACTGAGAGGCAAAAAATAAATCCTGGCCACACCCTCCCTGTCCCCTCCCTCCACACACACGCACCCACACACCCACCCTCAGCGAGAAGCGACTCTAAACCTACTGGTGACACGGAATCGTGCTTTTCCTGGGTCATGCCGAACACGTGTCGGTGGGCAGCTGAGGAAGATTGACGCATGGACATTCAGCAATACAGCAAAGGGGAAACTGAGGCACGCTCTTTCAACTTCAGGCCTGTGGTGGCCAACTCACATGCCCAAAACCATGGGGCTAATTTTACTTTTCTTCCTAACTTGAAACTGAAATCCATGATTTAAAGAAACAAAAGTAGCACAATTTAGAGAAATCGTCCATTTGAGCACATACACAATTTGCCACTTGCTGTCTGTTTCTGGGTAAAAAGAGCCAGGGTGAAAGGGGGTGTAGAGAGGTAGGGTGGACACAAGAGAAGAGGGTATTTGAGAAGAGGAGCTGTTTTGGGAGGAATTTGCCCACATTATAAGCATTTTTCTAACCCCAGCGAGGGGTGACGTGAATGCCAAATTTTGATGAACAGGAGAGAGTGACTGGACCCCAACCATTATATTTATAATACTTTTCATATCTTCAATGTTGAAAGCAAAAAAAACGACACACACTCAAGCTCACAAAAAATAAATAGACCCTGAACCCACCGACAGTGCTGGGAAGGAAAAAAAAAAAAACCATTTTCGAGAACTCCCATAAAAGACCGTGACCATGGAAATGGGAAGGACAGGCTTTTATGACGGGGAGGGGGTCCAGAGAGTATGAAATAACTTTTTCTACAAAGAGAAATAGAATATAAGGCCACAACAAAACAGACAAGAACAACAAAATTAATTTTCGTCCAAAATCTTCAAGACTTAGGAAATCAACAAAGACATCAGCAACGACAAAAATCCACAGGTGGAAACGTCCACAGGCTGTGAGAGGAAGGCCTGGGAGCCTCCAGTTTCTGGACTTCGCCTCCAAGACCTGAAACACCCACAGGAACAAGTCCTCTATTAACCGTCTGTCCCTGACGTCCCTTTTCCCCTCAGCGCGTTGCCGCCACCGCTGCCAAACTTCAACTGCTTTGGACTGAAAATGTCATACGCGTGGGTGGTGCCTTCAATGTGTCACTGTTGTTTAATGACAGTCTTGTTCCCCAAGTGCAACCTGTGTTCTTTCAGCCTCCCTCCCTCCTGTGTTTCTGCAGTAGTAGATGTTTCTATCCTTCCTTTGTAGGTGAGCCTACCCCACAACACCCTCTGAGGGGGCTGCTGCAGTCTCGGGGTACCTAAAGACGAAGACCTTCCAACTCCCCTCATTGTCGAAACAGGTTCTTCCACTTTCCAGCCTCCCAAACCTGTCAGACATTTCTGGGTCCCCTAATTCCCACAGTCCCTGCAAATTACCTTCGCCAGATGCTTTAACGTGTTCATCTCCCCATCCCGGAATTCCCTGAGGTTCTTTTCCAGATTGGTTGTTGCAGCCAATAGCCCTTGGGGTCCCAACAAAGACAGTTTTTCCTGCGAGTTCTATTTGTTCAGGGGAAGCTCAAAAGAGGTGGGTTGCGGGAGAAAAGATTTGCATTTAAGGTGAGAGGTGTTCAACTAGCCCCTAAAGGTCTTGGGCTAATTTTTAAACAGGAGACTTCAGGAGCCCCAGAGCTCCTCTGGTGTCAGGAGCTGTAAGTGGTCTGATCAAACAAGACTCAGAGCATTTTCTGGAGCCCTGCGCTGCAATGTTCTGCCTCACCTGTCTTTCCACCCTGACATCGTGGAATCAGCAAAACCAGTTAGTTGTTTCTTCTCCTTCTCACTCCCAGCAGATGCGAGGACCCTGGCAATGCATTTTATCTCTCTGAGCCTTAGTCTCCCACCTGAAACATGGGGAATTTGGACTAGGTCAAGCTTTTGAAGCTTTTTGAAACAGCAAAACCTCTGCCTGTTTTTTTTTAAATGAAATCGTTCGATGAACCCCCTAGATAAGATCCCCACATATAAAGAGGCACACGATGCTGGACAAAGTAGGGTTTGGGGATTGAGCGTCCACCTTCTTGGCCTCCTTGCTGACACCCCAGAGCCCCCCAGAGCGGAGTAAACACCGCTGGGCTTGGTCAGTATTTCCTTGATCTTGGTTGGCTACACACCTGCTTTTGGCTACATACTTTGGTGTCTCTGTGTATCACTGTCACGATATTTGTATTGAAACTGATTCATTTTTAATACATTTTATTTTTAAAATGAAAACTTCCTGCCTTCATCACAAATAGAAAACTATTATTAATCGCCATAAATAGAAAATAAGCATAAAAATAAGGACAAAGGCAACAAAGTGGGAATGATTAAATTCTAGGTAGATACTGTTGCCTGTGGAAGTGTCTAAGCCTAAAGCCTGGCACGTGCTTTGTGCTTTCTCTCTCTCTCTCTCTCTCTCTCTCTCTCTCTCTCTCTCTCTCTCTCTCTCTCTCTCTCTCTCTCTCTCTCCACACCCCACCCCTCCCTCCCTCTCTTTTTCTCTCTCTTAAAAGGAGATTAGCAGGTGTTAAAGAATTGTTAAAGATTCCAGCACCCAATGGAGACTTTCTCCTTGAAGTAATAAGATTAACTGAAATGTAAATGAAAAGGGAATCATTTCCTATGTGAGTCAGTGTTCAGTAGTGCTGTATCCATGTACTGCCTGCAATCATTTTGCGTACACCAGTGGTACACAGCCCCCACTTCAGGAAATACTGGGTTGGTTGGCTTACCCACGAGGTTCCCTCCAGCTCAAAGGCTCTGTAATTCTTATCTCCCTTTTTAACTCATCTTGCTTTCTGCCCTCAACCCACTGCACCTCACCCTTATCTCAACGCGGATTAAAGGTCTTTCTTGGTCTCTGAATCTATAGGATTTAATGTCTTCACACTTCTTCCCTTCCGAGTAAACCTCATGCACGGAACTGGGCTCCTTGCAGCCTGTAGTTGTAATTTTGGCAGCAAAGGTACAGCCTGGTCAACAAGATGCAGCAGTGACAACAGCCCAGGAAGGACAAGTACTCCTCAAATGGTACTTTGCAGGAAGGACAGTCTGAGAAGTACTTCTCAGGCTCATTATCTGCTAGTTGGCTTTGGGAGCTGAACTGAGGAGGGGAGTTTGCACAGGGAAGGTCTGTTTATTGTTTGGTTTCCTCTTGGGAGGGTAGACAGACTTTACGATACTGAGAGTGAGAATAACTTAAGGAACTGTCTGTGACTGCCATGTACCAAGGAAAGGATCCCATAGCTAGGGCGGGGAGACCTGGAAGAGAGAAACCAGAACAAAGCAGAGAGACCATCCTGTCCTCCTTTCGTGCCCTGGCACTAGTCTCTACCTTTTGCTTTTACCTGTCCCCTGACTTCCAACCCAATGGGACCAGAGTCTGACCCCCTTTGCCCTCCCTGAGCGTCTCAGCCTCCACCCGCCTTGGGCTCTGCCTGGCCTCCCCATCTAACTCCCCCCAGTTTTTTTGTGTGTGTAAATGAAGCATATTTTATGTGCGAATATTTTAGTAACCGTATGTTCTGCAAGTAAACCTGTGTTAATACTTGTCAACAACTGCAGAGTTTATGATACCAATAATACTTCCTACAATGAAGAAAAAA